>NW_020771721.1:0-12426 GCF_900518735.1 Pseudonaja textilis | reverse complement strand
GTCTTTCTATTCGTCTCTTTCTATCTTTCTCTTCCTCTTTCAATTTGTTTCTTTGATCATAGACAAAGTTAGCAATCCTGCGCAACTCTGCTATGTCTAAGGTTGGCCAGTTAGAGACAAAGCAGTGGAAATGTTTTTTAATATCTAAGGTGGACTGATCCACGAAGGCTGAAGCTAAAATCCTTTGGTCCTTCAGGCAGCTAAGGTCTAGGTGGGCATATGCAGTAGCTGCTTCTGACAGGCGGACCCAAAAGGCATCAGGGTTTTCCTTTTCCCTTTGTGTTGTTTTTTTTGAAATTCAGACTAGTTTAAAGGTTTTTTTTTTCTTATTTCTTCTAGAGCTTCTAGTAAATTATCTTTTGCTCTAGTGAATTCGTCCCATTGATTGGTATCATTATAGTCCCAGTCAGGGCGATGTACTGGCCATGTGATGCGGGCTGGGGCTGCCTGACCAAGGATAGTTGGTGGTTTGGCTATTTGGTCTGTTTTTGTTTTTTTTCAAACAGTTTTAATAGTTTGTCTTTCATTAGAAAGACTTGTAACAGCAGAGTCATGTCACCCCAGGATGGATTATGGCTGTCTATGATAGATTTCAGGGTTTTAATAACTGTTTGAGGATCAGCCCTGAAAGCTGGGCTATCCTTTTTCCAGATGACTAGGTCAGAGGCAGAGAAGGGAGTGTGGGTAAAAACATATTCTAGTTGTCCCCTATTTCTGCCTGGCACTGGCTTGCTTAAAAGGGGAGCCATAATCCGTGGCTCAGTATTCCCTTCCCTGAAATGGGTTTCAGGCTTTTCCTTATTTTTTTTCTCGGTCAGGTCTTTGGTCCTAACAATTTCAGCCCAGCAGTACCAATAGGGTATTTGGCTGGGCTTAATGCATGTTCTAAGTGCTTTCAGGGTTTTATAATCTAAAGTACCACTATCAGGCCAAATTTGTCTACCCATGTCATCTCGCAATAAAGCCCACTTTTTGCAAATTCTTTTCGCTTCCTTTTTATTCATTCCAGTAAGGACAAGCACTTGCCTTTTGTCCCAAGCCTCAAGTAATTTATCCAAGGGGGTCTCTTCCATTGCCCTCGAGCTACAACTTCCCATATTCCTTACCTGATGTGGGGATTATTTTGGTTTAGCCGGGCTACCGCCATCAGTTTTCAGACAAAAAAGGTCTGGAAAGGACTCCGGTTTCCCTACACACGGAGTACGGGCCCCTTTCTCATAGGGAAACTCCGCCGTCAGTTTTAAGACCCCCCCTAAAAAATGGGGATCTTGGAGGACCGTCTGCCCCCTAGCAGCACCGGTATGGGCCCCTTCCTACACTCCGCCGTCAGTTTTCAGATCTCCCTTAAAGGTGGGGATCTGGAAGGACCTGCTCTGCTTTGTAAGGCAAACTATTTCCAATTTTGTTTGCTAGCAGCCGGTACGGGCCCCTTCTAAATGCACAGGGCTTTACTTGCGGGATGCACTGGGACTATTTATTCTGCTTTCTATTTATTTCCCAACACCAGTTCCTTTCTCAGCCCACTCGTTTTTTCTTACATCCTTCAGAAGGACTCACACTCTGTGATCACCCCTTGCGTTCCCAAATCCAGCCGGTCACGGCTTGTTGGAGCTAGCAGCTGGCTGGGGTGCAGCTGGCAATCACGGAGGAGGTGAGGTCCCACTGTTTCCGCAGAGAAAACCCACAATCACACACCTGGTACACTCACGCTTCCACTCCCCTCCCTAGTAAGATTATAAATTTGAAGCGGTACTCACCTGCTTTCAAGCAGCTGTTGAGCAGAAAAGCCCAAGGACTCCCTTTACTACCCTTATGCCTTCCGGGCTGGGTCCGTGGATGTTGTCCCTGGACAAAGAAGGTCCATGCTGGCTGGGTTTGGATCCGCGGGCCCGGTCTGGTGGCAGGGTTGGCTGGAAAACCTTCATGGTCGCCAATTGTTGAAAGGCTGCTTAAAATGCCTTTCTTCTGAGGATTCATTTTCCTGCTGGGAGAGCTCCGGTGCAAGGATACAGACAACTGCTTGAAAGCTGGTTCTTTTTATTTTTCAGGAAGGCGAGAGATAGCAAGAAGTCTGCATTCCTGGGGCTAGCTCGCTTTGTATAATAAACCCCTGATTTTTATACTTTTTTTCTCCTTTTGTGTGTGAGTGCTTGTGTTGGTATTTCTGAATGTTTTTTTTTTGAAACAAATTTTATTGATTTTAACAAGAAACAAACAAGACAAAACATCATTAAACACTAAAAACATAAAACCGCTTTCCATCATAGATCTTTACAAAGCAGGTAACACATTATTTTATATCACATTTTTCTAATTTATCTCATTTCAATGTAGACATATAAATTTCATTTTTACAGATTTCACATTATTTCTCTTTACTCTTCAATAACGTTTCTTTTCTAGTTTATCTGCTATTCAATCATCACACTTCTATTTTCCTCTGACTTATTTTTGTTTTTGTTTTTTTAAAAAAAAACAAATTTTGTTAACTTTACAAAACATACAAACAGTCAAGGCATATTAACATAAAGAATCTTTCTGGAAGAACCAATAAAACGTGCCAAATGTAATATGTGCATTTACATTATCTGCTCATCTTCATATCCTATCCCAATTTCTCCTTTTCATTCATTTCTTACTAATCAAAATTTTTGCCTTTTAAAAAAAACAATAGACAAAACATACATAACATAGAACATAAAAAACCTCATTTCTGAAAGCTGCTTAATCCCGGGTTAAAACTCTTCACACAGACACAAATTCAAAAACAATATTTACTTTATATGTCAATCCATATCTTATTACCATTTTCAATTTTCTGTATAACTTCTTCCCTCTTTTATCTTTCTTAATTATATTTTGTTTATCTTATCTCAATACAATTCATAATACTTAACATATTTTGTCTGTTCTTTTACAGTTATCCATTCATCTTTTTTCTTTAAATATACTCTCCTGTAGACTAATTGGAGTAACACCTTTAACTCTTTTCCCTAACTTCACAATACTTAATATAACACTTAAATTATATTGAGATTCTGGTTAGTACATTCTAAAATTACACAAAAAAACTTTATGAGAAAAGCAAATAGGCTAGAATTACAAAATGTAAGCCTATAACCCACCAGAAATACCATAAAAGAGCAAATCATACATACTAATACACATTCTACTCTGAATACACATAGAAAATCACACTTTTATGTACCTTCCAGAATCCCTTTTTCAATTAAATTTACCCATTGTCTCTAAATAGATTTTGTTTCTTAGAATCTTGCTTCCCAGCATTAAGGTTTTTCACCCCCTCCTTTCTCACTTGTTTGTTTTTCTCCTTGCCTTTTTTACCCCCTTGTCTCTCCTCCCCGCTTTTCTTCTTCTGCTTACTCACTTTCTGTTGTTTTCTAACCTTATATCCAGCTTTCACCTCATTTTTCTCTTTTTGGATTGTTTTCTCTACCCTTAAAATCCCCTTTTTCTTTTCCTCTTCCTCCTCCTCCCCAAAGTAAACCCATTGCTCATCCAAAATGGCTTCTTCTCCTTCTTTGTTCCAGTCATCCTGCTGCGTAGTCAATTTTTCATAAGTGCGTACCGCCATTTCTAAAAATTGAAAAAGAGTGCCCCAAGAATCTTTTCCATCTTGCTCTTCTTTCTTATATTTTTGGTATTGAGTTTTTAATTCATCCAAAAGCAATGCCATCCTGAAGAGAAAGACTTCTTCAAAAACAACCACCCAAGTATTTTTAATCAAGAGTAATTCCAAAAAAATTCCAAAGTCACTAAAAAGTCCAAATAACTGTTTCTTTCAATACCTTTTTTTACCCTCTTCAATTTCTCTTTATGGGGTTACTGATTGATCAAAAGGTTCCCATTAAAATGTATCTTTCTTTAAAATTCTAGGCAATCTCCTCCTTTTTCAAGCTCTGCTCCAAAAAGTTTTTTTTCCTCTCCCCCCACTTACAACAACAATTTCCCTTTAAACGCTCAGAAATCCATACCTCCAATGTGGGCTTTCCAATTTCTGAGGATGTTAAGTCCAAAGTCCTTTCTCTGATAATTTTCAAGTTAAAATACCTTCGGTGCCCAATGAATTTTCCAGTTCTGCATTTGATGGGTGCTTCTTTTCCATCAGCGAGGGTGTGGCTGAAGATGGCCCCGACACCAAAAGGGGACGCGTCGCACGTTACGGTTAGGGGTAGTGTCTCGCTGTATTGGATGAGAACAGCGTCCGATGTGAGCAGGTCTTTTGTTCGGTTGAATGCGTCTTCCTCTCGCCTTCCCCAGCTCCAGGTGGCTGTCTTGTCGAGCAGCCTATGCAACGGTTCCGCCGCGGTTGCCTTTTGGGGCAGGAAAACATTATAGAAGTTAATCAACCCCAGAAACGCCTGCAATTCGGTTTTATTTCTTGGTCTGGGGGCTTCCTTGATGGCTCTGATTTTTTTTTCTGTTGGGTGAATCCCGTGCTGGTCTAGGAGGTACCCTAGGAACTCGACTCTTTCTGTGCGCAACTGGCATTTCTCTTTCTTGACTTTTAGCCCTGCGTCTTTGAACCTTTGAAGCACCTCCCTCAGGCGGCTTTCCAGTTGTTTTTGGTCGGCCGCTGACACCAGCACGTCGTCAAAATAGGGCACTACCCCTTTGATGCCCTGGAGCAGCCTCTCCATTAAACTTTGGAAGACCCCCGGGGCTACGCTGACTCCAAACTGGAGCCTCTTGCAGCGGAATGCCCCGCGGTGGGTGACTATGGTTTGTGCTTCTGTGGTTTCCTCGTCAACCGGCAGTTGCTGATAAGCTTGTGCCAGGTCGAGTTTGGCGAAAATCTTGCCCCCCCCGCCCAGTGAGTGCAGAAGGTGCTGTACCACTGGGACGGGGTAAGCGCTCTGTTGCAGCGTGCGGTTGAGGGTGGCCTTATAGTCACCGCAAATTCTCACTGACCCGTCTGGTTTTACTGGGGTGACTATAGGGGTCTCCCACCTGGCATGGTCTGTTGGCTCGAGCACTCCCTGTTCGATGAGCTTATTTAGTTGCTCGTCGATTTTGGGCCTGAGTGCAAAGGGTACTCGCTGGGGTTTGAGGCGGATTGGGGCGATGGCGGGGTCTAGGCTGAAGGTTATCGGGGCCCCTCGGTACTTGCCTAGGCTGCCGTCGAAGACCTCTTGGAAGTCCCGCGCGAGCTGCTCCTCCCAGTCCGTCTCGATGATGTGGTTGGTGCCGGTCACCTCTATTCCCAACGGCGTGAACCATTGCAGCCCCAAGAGGCTGGGGTGGTCCTTCTCTATGACGGTTAGGGGGAGTATCTCGGTGCGCCTCTTAAATGTGACTTTGAAGTGTCCGATTCCTACCACGGGGATGCGGTTCCCCTGGTAGTCCTTGAGGATGAGTTTCTGGCTTTCCAGTTCTCGCCGATGTATGGTTGGCACCAAACGCTTGATTTCCCGCCATGCGACCATGGAGAGGTAGGATCCGGAATCCACCTCCATTTTGCATGGGTGGTCTTCAATGGCCACCTCCACGTGGACTTTTGGATGAATGGCCGATAACGACTGTCTGGTGGGTTTCTTCTCGTTGTCGAGCCTCGTTGAAACGCCTGTTTCTTCCTTCTCGGCTCCACCGGCTCTCGGTGTTTCGGTCTCGGGTCCTCGGGGGGGTGCCGTCTCGTCTCCGTGGGCTGCTGTCTCAGCGCCGGGGGCTGTGGTTCCTTTTAAAACGTCATACCTTGGTGATGTGCCCCCGTTTGTCGCAGTGCCGGCATATTGCGTCGAAGAACTGGCATTCCGACCATGGGTGATCGCCGCCGCACCCGGCACACTGGAACCTCGACTTGCGGCTCTGCTGCTCGCGCCGGTCTCGTTCCGTCTGTAGCCGGTGGATGTCTTCCTCGTCGTCCTTGGAGTCGGTGGGGGAGTCGAGGTCGCCGTGGTGTGTGGAGGTGGTTGTTTGGCGGGTGGTCTCAGTCTGCCTCTCGAGGGTCAGGGTCATCTCGGCCGTGGCTGGGCAATCCGTGGTGCTCGCTTGCCGCATCCGGGCCGCTGATCTCCTGGTCGCTTCTGCTGCGGTTGCCTCGGTGAGGGCGTCAGTGAGGGATATGTCGCCCCTCGCCATGAGCCAGCTTTGCAGGATGGGGTCTTTGAGGCCGAGGATGACGCGGTCCCGCAGGGCTTCATCGAGATCGGTGAACCTGCACAGGCCCCCGAGGTCCCGTAGATCAGCCATGAAGTCGCTGATGCTCTCGCCCTCTTTTTGATCCCACCGGTAGAAATCGTGTCGGCGGATGAGGGTGGGCACAGCGGGCGCGTAGTGGCTTCGCAGCAGGGGCTCGAGGTCGGCCCAATCCATGGCCTTTACGTTGAGGGGTTTGGCGAGGTCCTTCGCCATCTTAAACACTGCGGGCCCGCAGTGGGTCAGGAACACGGCCCTTATTTTCTGCCCATTTGCATCTTTGAGATTGCTGCTCTCCAAGAACATGAGGAACCTATCGATGTAGGATTCCCAGTCCTCGGCAGCTTGGTTGAAGGGTGCGGGTGGTGTGGTGCCGCTGGCCATGTTGCCTGTTGCTGTTCCGCGTGCCACGTGTGATGTGGGTCTTGCTTCAGGATCCCATCCTCGTCGCCAGTGTCATATCGGCCGATACGATCATAAAAGACGTGAGGCAGTGACTGGTTTTAGCTCTTTTTATTTCAGGTTTAAATCTGCCGCCGGCTGGGTATGCGGCGGCTTATATTGAACTGGTGCCGGGCGGCGCAGCCAATGACAGCCGTTCGAATCACCCGCGATCAGCTCGGCCAATCGCGGTCGCTTTGGAATGGCCAATCAGTGCCACGCGCTCGACCAATCCGGTTGCTGTGCGCTTGTCCAATCAGGGGTGCAGGCTTCCAAGAATGCTAATGTCCATACAGAACAGGCTGCAGCTGTGAGAACTATTTAAAAGGACAGACTGCGCATGAGCCAGTGCTGAAAACAAAGCGTGAAAATATTTCTAGGCTGTCCATTCTTACCTGAGTTTGGCGTCCTTCCCAGTCTGTATTCCAATATCTGTGGATGTCTTCAAGTCCTTATCTTGCCTGGTTCCCTTAATTGCTTCAATGTGGTTTATGTTGTTTTTTTCTAGTTATAATTTATAGGTATTTTTGGTTTAAACGGCATTTCCTCCTTTTTGCAACTGTTTGTGGGGGAGATTTTTGTCTCCAGTCAAGGATATTTTGAGCTTTAAAGCCAAGTTGAAGGAATTAAAGGGACTTCACCTGTTTTTGTGCCTGTGTTGTTTTTGTATCCCACCCTGGGTCATCACACACGGTTGCGGGGCACTTTGGGTTCTTAAAAACCCTACATTTAGTCAGAAGACAGTTCTGGTGGCCAAAAATGAAAACTGATGTTGAAGACTATGTAAAAAGCTGTTCAAGTTGTGCCATGATGAAACACAGAACTGGGAAACCCCCTGGCCTCCTACAACAAGTAGCTGAACCAACAAAGCCGTGGGAAGAAATTGTGATGGACTTTATTGTGGAGTTACCAGAGAGCAGAGGAAGTACCATGATTTGGACTGTTATCAATTTATTCTCTAAGCAAGCCCACTTTACAGCATGTAATGGACTACCTTTGGCTAAGAAACTGGCAAAACTGTTCATGAAGCATATTTATCAGCTCCATGGAGTGCCCCATAGAGTAATCTCAGATTGAGGCGTACAGTTTACTGCCAAGTTCTGGAGGGAATTTTTGAAGTCCATTGGGTTGTCCCAAGGGCTTTCCTCGGTGTTCCATCTGGCGTGTAATGGTGCCGCTGAGAGCGTGAATGCTATGGTGGAATAGTACATTAGATGTTATGTAAATTATCAACAGAACTGGGTGGTTCTGTTGCCGTTTGCAGAAGTTGCTTACAATAATGCAGTACACAGCAGTATGGGCCTAACTCCTTTCCAAATCAACACTGGCATGGATTTTGTCCCTATGCCAGAGTTGCCTAGGGAACCCCCAACATCCATGTCCTTAACAGATTGGATGGAATCATTAAAAAAAGGTTGGGAGGATACAAAAAAAGCTCTAGCGGAAGCCACTGAGGAATATAAAAAACAGGCAGACAAACATAGATCTCTCCAACCACCTTTTAAAGTTTGGGACAAAATGTTTTTGTCAACTAAATATCTTAAGTTGAAACTTCCTAGTAGAAAGTTGGGACCAAAATTCATGGGTCCATTCCCTATATCGAAGGTAATCAATCCAGTGACTGTCCAACTTAGTCTCCCTTGGCTGTTGTGGAAAATACACCAAGTATTCCATAGTTGCTTGTTGAAGCCTGCTATTGGTTCCAATCTATGGCCTGTACCAGCAGCTCCCCCCAAACCTCTCATTGTACAGGGTGAAACACATTATGAGATAAAGAAAATCCTTGATTCTAGATTACACTGAGGATGATTACAATATTTAGTGTTATGGAAAGGCTACCCTTTGTCAGAAGCTACTTGGGTGAAAAGTTGGGATATACATTCAGATAGATTGGTTAAACAATTTCATGAACAATTCCCTGAGAAGCCAAAGCCTCCCTATTGGAGTGGGGAGAGGGGGTTAAGGGGTAATGCATTAACCCCTTGTTGTGTTTTGGTTATTGTATTTTTCAGGAAGTGATTTTTTCAAGGGTAGACGCCATATTGAGATCAGATGCTCCCACACTGCCACATTCTTTTTTTTTTTTAACGAACTTTATTCAGTTTTTCACATTAAAAACAAAAATCTCTTTTTAGTGGACAACATATTTCCGGGTCATCATCTTTACATACAAATATGACAGCAATTATTACTCACATTATTACAATTATTATTACCTTTTCCATTCCAAATTTCCAGTAAGGAGAGAAACAAGCACATTAATTCTAGCCTCTTTCATTAATCTCAATCGAAACATCTTTTTGTTTCATTTCAATTATTTCAAATATAATCCTTAATATTTATTTTAAAAATAAAAATAAACAATATATATTTGCCTAATAGTAGTAATAATGAAGTTACCAATGTCTTTCCTTGCTTTTAATAATCTATATTAAACTTATTAATTTAGCTGGTTCTTTAGTCTGTCATATTCCCTTTCCATTACACATTTTTTTAATGAATTCTAAATTAATACAAATTTTAACACACACACACAAAGAAAAAAGAACAAGTATAGGTTTCCCCTCTTTTACTATTTTGAGTGTGACACCTTAATGATTAGAATATACCTTTATTCCCTCATCTTAATTCCCAATAAACCATTAGTCATTACATCTTTTCAATTGGATTCCACAGCATATCCCCCACTTTAATAAGAGTTATCATAATCTATATTACCCTATTTTCTAAATATTTTTAATTGCAGAAATATTCTTATTACCCCTTGTCACCCTGCAGAATCCCCTTTTTAATTCATCAACCGTTATCTCTGAAAAAACTATTTCTTTTCAACATTTTCCTAGTTCTGTGTTTCTTTCTTTCACATGCCTGTTTCTTACTGCTTCTCCTCCCCCTCTTTTCCCCATATCTTTTCTCATTCCAGTTTATATCCCTTTCTTTCTTAATATCTTCCTTTCCCCTTTTCTGCGGAGTCTTTCTGCCTTTCCTGACTTCACAGGTATTCCTTCTTTTAATTGTAAAAAAAACAATTTCCTTTCAACATTTTACTATTTCTGTATTTCTTTCTTTCATATGCCTGTTTCTTGCTGCTTCTCCTCCCCCTCTTTTCCCCATATCTTTTCTCATTCCAATTTATATCCCTCTCTTTCTTAATATCTTCCTTTCCCCTTTTCTCCTGAATCTTCCTGCCTTTCCTGACTTCACAGGTATTCCCTCTTTTAATTGCCTTCTTAAAACTCAACTTTTTCCTTCTTTCCCCATTTCTTTGTAGCATTCTTTGTGTTAATTGTCTATTTAAAATGTCTTCTCCTTGAGTCGATTCCTCCTCCTCTGAAAATCTTTCTTCTTGTTCTTCAATCGCCATTTCCATTTTTTCTAGCACAGAGCAAAGTGATTTGCCTCTTTCCTGTAGTAGTTCTCTCATATTTTTGAGTTCCATTTTTAATTCTCGAAGAGATATCATCATTCTTATATTTTATGATCGTTAAAGTCCACAAAAAGAAACCACTTTTACTCTTCTTTCTTCTTTCATTTTTTTTAAAGTTCTCAGCTATTCCAGTCCAGGGTTTATACCAAAAACATCAATCAGTCCCACAAACAATCTTTCCTTCCTTGCTTTCTCCTTTATTCTGGTTCTGCTTACACTTTCTAGAATTCTTACTTTGTTCCAATATTTCTGTAATGTTATATCCACACCAGTTCATTCAAAGACAAGATGCTTTCCCTTTTATTTGAGCTAAATTTTTATCAAAAGGTGACACTCTCCATTACAAAGTCTTCACTTTTTCCCCCTATATTTTTATTTAAGATTTTTCGAACCTCAATATTCCAACACAGCCCAGTCTCCAATTTGTAAACGTTGTTATTATTATTCTTTGACAATCTTAAGTCCAGCTTTAATTTTATACTTGTTTATTCCCAAATTATTTTAGTCCAATTTCATTAAATCTTTAATTCCAGCTTCTTCCTTTCCTGGTTCGAAGCCCCATTTAGCTGTCAAAAATATTTTTCTTTTTTTCTCTGTCCCTTTGTAATTTTGCCGCTCACTTTTCTTTACTTAAAAATTCTATGTTACCTTAATCCCGGGGTACTTTTATTTGGTTATATTGCCCAGTTGTCCCGGTTCAGATGTTATCCACCTCTTTCTTCCCTCCTGCACAAATCTTAGTCGAGCTGAGTCGTCCTCTTCGGAGTGGCCATTTTAGACCATCGCTGCAGTCGTCTTCGGGAGGAAAAAAAGCCAAGCCCAGGTGGGGGAGATGCGGCTCCCCACAATCAGGCTTGCTGCTTCCTCTTACTCCGCTGCCCCTCCAAGGCAGTTTCAGCCCCTAATCAAAATGATTGGGGCTCTCCAACGAAAGAGCACGAACGATAGACGCAGAGGGTTGCAATCTACTGCCCGTCGGCGAGCCATATTGAGATCAGATGCTTCCACACTGCCACATTTTGAGCCTGGGAAAGTGGGAGGGGGGAATTTCTTGGAGTGTATATAGTTAGACATAATAACATTCTTTTTCTAATTCAAGGTCATGTTATTTTGTGCATAAGTGAGGGGAAGTCTCAAGTTGGGACAGATGGTGATTGGGAGATGTGATGTGATGTTGGGTGCAGGGGATAGATTTGTAGTTTTTACTTATTGCAAGGAAGCCCAAAACTTTCAGATTCAGGATTCCCCAGTTGTGCCAGTTTACTATCCAAAATAAAACAGAACTTTTGAGAAAGATGTCTGTCTCAGAGTTATTGGTTGGAGTGGAGGTTTGCTGGAATGCTGACACGCAGAAGGGAAACTTAAAAAATCAAATGGAAATAATAAAGCACAAATTAAATTTAGTGGAAAAAGAAGAATTGGCACAACAAATTAAAAAAGCAAAACAAAACTTTTTTGAAAATGCCAATAAACCAGGAAGATGGTTAGCATATAAATTGAAAAAGCAGAAAGAGAAGAAACTACAAGATGAGAGAGGAACTTTACAGTACCAATATGAGTCCAAAAAGAAAATAATTCAGGAGTTCTATGGGAAATTATATGATCAAGAAACATTTTTGGAGGAAAAGATAAAACAATATCTAGAGAAGGCTAAACTACCAAAAATGTCTGAAAATGTGACAGCAATGCTAAATGAAAAAATAATGATGATGTAATTAACAGAGGCAATAAATAGACAAAAGAATAATAAAACACCAGGGCCAGATGGACTACCCACAGAAGTGTACAAATACCTTCAGGATATATTGAATTTGTCAATGCTAGAGGTTTATAATGAAGTATTATTGGAAGCTAAGATGCCAAACTCGTGGAAAGAAGCAAATATTACATTAATACCAAAAGACTCAGTCTTAACACAGATAAAGAATTATAGGCCTATATTACTATTAAATGCAGATTATAAAATATTTGCATCAATAATAGCAGAAAGACTAAAAAGATTTTTGAATGAATTTATCCATTTCGACCAAAACCGATGTTTACCCAAAAGACAAATTAAGAACAATGTAAGAGTTATCTTAGATATGTTGGAACAGCGGTCGCCAACCTTTTGGACCTCAGGGACCACCAAACTCATAATTTTAAAGCCCACAGACCACTAATATGAATTTTGACTGATGATGGCTTGCTGACATTGGTGGGAGAGAGAGAGAGAGAGATCCAATCTAACCTCAGAGGGCTGGCAGTGATGTTCTCTCTCTCTCTCTTTCACACACACACACACACAGGTCCCTCATACACCCCCACCCCCTCCAAGGCAGCTAAATTCCTTCACTAACCTGCTTTTCAGTTCCTTTCTCAGGGAGAGAGAGAGAGAGAGAGGGTATCCTGCGATCCCAAAT
>NW_020771720.1:0-12431 GCF_900518735.1 Pseudonaja textilis | reverse complement strand
TTGTAAATTTTTATTTTAGCAATGTCTTTATTTTTACTTTTTATTTTCAAGGGGAAGCCTTAGAATTTTTTATCCTTATTTTTATTTTTATCTTTTTTCCCGTTTTTATTGGGATTTTTGCTTTTTCTATCTATGCTCTTGGATCATTTTGGCCTCCTTTTTTCTTTTTCTTAAATTGAGATTTTCTAGCTGGATTAAGGTGTGAAGAACCTGAAGAAATCTTTTTCTTTTTCTTTGTTCTTTTTTTATTATTATTATTACTGGGTTTTCTTTTTCTTCTTATTTTTATTTTTTATTGTGGACTACTTCATAATTGGATTAGGGTCAGGAAGAATCTGAAGAATTTTTCCTTTTTTCTTCCTTTTTTCTTTTCTTTTTTTTCTCTCCTTCACTACTGGGCTTTTTACTGCTGGACTTTTCCACTCTGGACTATAATTGGCTACGTTTTTAATTGGATTAAAATTTGAAAGAATCGGAAGATTTTGAACCATTTAGAATGAGCAGGAAACTCATACCTCCGGGTGCTTCTATATCTACTTCTGCCTCCTCACTATCTGGAGGACAACGTTCAATGCAGGTAATGTTAAAGCAAGATAAAGAACAAGAAAAAGTAACTTTACAGACGATTATGCAAGGAATTCAAGAACTTAAGATAAAAATAGACATCATTGAACAAAGAACAGGGAAGACTGAAGAAAAAGTGGAAAATATCCAACAGATGATGGTGAAGTACGATGTGAGACTTCAAAAAGTTGAAGAAGAGGGTAAACGAAGAGAGGAGAAGATTGGAAATATTCATACTAGAATAATAGTGGTTGAACAAGAAAAAAGTGGGATGCTGAAGTGGGAGATGGAGAGGTCAGAATTCTATCTCAGATTCCAAAATATAGAGGAAGAAAAAGGGCAAGACTTGGCTGCGATAATGATAGAAATCTTGGCTGATGCTTTGGAAATAACAGAGGAAAAGATGATGGATGGAGTAGATGAGATATACCGAGTTTCCACAAGATATGCGATGAGAAATAACCTACCCAGAGAAGTTCACATTAGATTTACTAAAAAATCCATCAAGACACAAATTTTACAAGCGGCAAGAGAGAAGATGTTGAAATATAAAGGTAAAGAAACAAATACCTAGAAGAGTGAGAGAGATGAGAGGAGAATATCGATTTCTGACCGAAGTGTTTTTGAAAAAGGAGGTGAATTACAGATGGCTGATCCCAGAAGGACTGATGTTTATATGGCAAGAACAGAGACATAGAATTGATTCAATTGAGAAAGCAGAACTCTTCTACGCAGAATTTTTTGGAAGGAGAGAGGAAGAGGCAGAAAAAGAGGTCTTATTAACTGAATCCCAAGAGGAACAAATGGAGATTGAAAAAGAAGAATAGGTGGACAGGTGGATATCAAAGACCAACGTGAACCAAGAGGTATGAGACCTGCCAAACCTAAATATAAAATATCATCATGGAAGAGAAAAAATTGATTACAATGAACATAAACGGACTAAACTCAGCTGCTAAGAGAAGGAAGATTTTTCATAAATTAGGGAAATTAAAGTTTGATATAATTTGCTTACAAGAAGTACATATTAAAAAACAACATGAACAATTGTTAGTACAGCCAAAACTAGGGAAATTATTTACCTCTTTGACTCAGTGTAAGAAAAGAGGAGTGGTTTTATACATTAAAGAGGCCATCCCCGCAAAATTGATTCACGCTGATGAAGATGGAAGAATATTAAAGGTGGAAATGATGGATAATAATATAAAAATACTTTTGACTGCAATTTACGCTTCGAATGATAAACAAGAAGAATTCTATAAAAAATTACATATGAAAATAACTGGACTGGACTATGCTAATATAATTATGATGGGAGACTTTAATGAAATTGTGGACAATAAACTGGACTATATAGCAACAACAGCAAAGCACAACAGAAAGACACTTCCTAAATCCTTTTTTAAAATGACAGATGAACTAATTTTAAAAGATATATGGAGAGAAAGAAATGCTAAAACCAAACAATATACTTTTTATTCAAATAGACACTTATCATGGTCCAGATTAGATATGATCTGGATTTCAACAGAACTAATATCTAGTATTCAAGAAATAAACATTGAAGCAAGTACTTGGGCAGATCACAACCCATTGACAATTAAATGGAAGGGACAAAAATAAAGATCGAGATGGACATTAAATAATACTATTTTAAAGGAGAAGGACTTTATACAATGGTTCGAGAAAGAACTGGCCTTTTTCTTTAAAGAAAATAGAAAAGAAGATACTTCAGCGCAGAATGTTTGGGACACAATGAAGGCATATGCGAGAGGTTTGATAATAGACTATATAAGAAAAAAGAATATTAGGAAAAGGCAAGCCACTAAAGCCCTGGAAGATAAGCACAAAAGACTTGAAAAAGAACTACAGAAAATGCCACAGAAAAAAGACATCAAATTGAAACTGGATATAACTAAACATAAAATGGATTTAATAGAGAAAGAAGAACTGGCACAGAAGATTAGGAATGCTAAACAGAATTATTTTGAAGATGCAAATAAGCCAGGTAGATGGCTAGCATATAAGCTGAGAAAGGAGAAAGAGTCGAGGAAAATATCGCAGTTAATAGATGATCAAGGTCAAGTTTGTTATGGCAATAAAGAGAAAAAGGAAATCATTCGAGACTTTTATGGACAACTATACAAGAAAGAGAATATTGATGAGGAAAAAGTTAAACAGTACTTGCAGAATGCAAACTTACCTAAAATATCTAAAGAGACTGAAGAAATGTTAGAAAGTAATATAACAATGATGGAACTAAGCTAAGCACTTAAGAAACAAAATAATGGGAAAGCACCAGGTCCAGATGGGCTGCCTGCAGAATTCTACAAAATATTACAAGAATCATTGAGCATTCCACTTTTAGATGTTATGAATGAAGCTATGTCAAAGAAGACGATACCTAAAACATGGTCAGAGGCTTATATTACACTTATTCCACAAGAGGAGGCTGACCCACTGCAAATTAAGAATTATAGACCGATTTCTTTATTAAATGCAGACTATAAAATTTTTGCTTCGATATTAGCAGAAAGACTTAAAAATATTTGAATAATTTTATTCATCTAGATCAAAATGGATTCCTGCCAAAGAGACAAATTAGAGATAATATGAGAGTAATTTTGGACACTGGAATATTATGAGGCACATCCTGAAAAGCAAATGGCTTTGATATTTTTAGATGCCCAAAAGGCATTTGACAATGTGAATTGGAGATTTATGTTACTCTTACTGGAACAGATGGGTTTTGCTAGAAGATTTATCCAAGCAATAGAAGCAATTTATCATGAGCAAACTGCAAAGGTAATGATAGAGGGAGAATTTACAGACTCTATTAGCATAAGAAAAGGCACAAGACAAGGATGTCCCCTTTCTCCCTTGCTATTTGTATTGACTCTGGAAGTGCTGAATAGAAATATTAGAGAAGATAAAACTATAAAAGGAATGAAAATCAAAAAGGAAGAATTTAAATTATAAGCCTTTGCAGATGACTTAGTTTTTATTTTGGAAGACCCTATAGAAACAGCTTCGAAACTACTGGAAAAGATAGAGACATATGGTGAGGTGGCTGGTTTGAAAATAAATAAAGATAAAACAAAGATTTTGTCAGAGAACATGTTACTAAGACAAAGAGAAGAATTGGCAGATCTGTTGAAAATCCAAGTTACGAACAAGGTTAAGTATTTGGGGATATATTTGACATCAAGATGTAGTACATTAAAAGAGAACAATTATATTAAACTTAAACAACAGATAGCCCTAGATTTGAAGAAATGGGGAAATTTACAACTGTCATTAATAGGGAGGATCTCAACAATCAAGATGAATATTCTACCCAGAATCTTATTTTTGTTTCAAACAATACTAATTAGGCTTGGAAAAGACTATTTTGAGGACCTAAATAAAATTGTGTTGAAGTATATATGGCAAGGTAAGAAAGCGAGGATAAAGCTAAAGCTTTTGCAAGATGCTAGAACTAGAGGAGGGTTTGGCCTGCCTAATTGGGAGTTGTACTACCAAGCTGCAAATTTGATGTAGGTTAAGGAATGGATAACATTAAGGAAGACTAGATTGTTGACACTAGAAGGTCATGATTTGTTGTTGGGTTGGCATGCTTTTCTATGGTACAAGGGAACCAAAACACAGGGCTATTTTAGAAGACATTATATACTTTGTCTTTGTGGCTAAATTGGGAGAAGATAAAAAAACAATGTTATTTGAAAATTCCAGTTTGGTTATCGACGATAGAAGCATTTTCTTATCCTATAATTTATAAGAAGGAACAAACAGTTAGATATGGGGAATTACTAGATGAAAAAGGTGGACTTAAATCGATACAAAATTTAGAGGAACAAGGTATAAAGATGAATTGGTTTTCATATGCGCAAATACACTCAAGGTATGATGAAGATTCCAAAATAGAGGGATTTTATGATAAACAGACTGATTTAGATAAGATTTTGACAGGTACTAATGAAAAGGTGATTTAAAAACTATATGGTTACTTATTGGGAATCAAGCTAGAGGAAGAACAAGTTAAAGAAACTATGATTGCTTGGGGGAGGAATTTTGGATATGGGATTGACTTAGAGAAATGGCAGAAACTATGGTCGCAAAATTATAAAATGACGATGTCTACAGCTTATAAAGAAAATTTGTATAAGATGTTGTACAGGTGGCATTTCCCCCCGACAAGGATAGCAAGAATGTTTAAGAACAAATCGGAAAAATGTTGGAAATGTCATCAGACACCTGGTTCATATTACCATATGTGGTGGACTTGTGAGGATGCTAGAAAATACTGGACTAAAATCCGCATGTGGTTGGAAAAAATGACAAAGAAACATATAGATTTGAAACCGGAGCTTTTTTTATTGGGAATCCTACCAGATGTATACAGTAAAAATTTGAAATATTTGATTGTAAATGTATTAACTGCGGCTAGGATTGTATTTGCAAAAAATTGGAAAAATGAGAAAATTCCATTGCAGGAAGAAATTATTAAGAAAATATTGGAATGTGCTGAGATGAGTAGATTGACATTTGAAATTAGAGAGCAAGAAGATAAACAATTTTATACAATCTGGGACCTTTTCTATCAATGGTTGGACGATGAAATACAAAAATAGAATATTTAGAATGTTAGGTAATAAGGAATATTATTGACTTTTTTGACTTTTTTTTGCTACTTGACATTACATTTATAAAGTGTTTTTTTTTTAGGATAGAATTGGTATGATTATATGATTTGTTATATAATAAATTACTTAAATTATAGTTATCTCATAAGGCATGAATGAATAAAAGTATAGTCAAATGATTTTTTTTTAATAATGATATGAGGATATATAAGTTTGGATTGATAATAAGAGTTATTATGTAACATAATTGCAATTGAGACTACGAAATGAATGCACAAAACTGATGAACCAACCGACACACTGTTTGTATATAAGTATGGAAGAGAGCTGATGCTTTTATGTTTTGTTTGTTTTGTTTTTTGTTAAAAAACCAATAAAATTGTTTTCAAAAAAATAATAATAATCTGCACTGAGTATATTAATTAATTAACTTAAATATTTCTATATAATACATACTTTATAGTGATATCAAACCACTATCGGAATCTAATAACAAATATTCAGATGTATAAATCTATTAACAAATATAGTATATACCTCTATAATATTATCAATTTCCAATATCCAAGAAGAGTGGAAAAAGGAAAAAGAAAAAGAGAGATTCAGTTTCAATTCTCTAGATCTGGAAGTAGGCACAAAAAAAAGTTTTTAAGTCACTCTCAATTATCTAAGCTGTCTTCTATATGTAGGACAAAATATCCAGTAGTTTTAACAGTTACAAGTGTCTCTTTCTTGGTTTTGTTACAATCTGTTACTACGTATTTTCAATCCAGTCTTTTTTTTTTCTCCGCTACCAGCAGGTGTCTCTCACATATCGCAACAATATCTCTCTGTCATCTTTAAATTTGCTGTGTCACTCTCCTGATGCCATCTATTTTATTTCAAAGCTTTTTACTTGAGAGTCTCCATTCCCAAACCCAGAAAAAAAAGCAAGCCAGAGCAAAACTAGTAGAAAAATGATAAAAAAAGAAAACTCAAAAAACAAAAATCCAGTCCAGTTTTTTCTATTGCCAATTATCAATTATCAACTTTTCAAATTTATTATTCCCAGTCTCCCGTCTTTTTATTCCGTTATCTGCGCCAGTCTCTTACATTCACAACATCTATTAAAAGTCTCCACTATCAATATTAAATCCAAAAAGTTCACTTTTCACAAAGAATACACTCATCTCCATTCCAATCTCAATTTTGCAGATTAAGCACCCAGTTGTCTCATCACTCCAACCTCCCAATTGGCTTTACTGTTTTCTTCCAATCTTTCCGCTCGCCATTTATCTCACTGCTCTGTTAACACACCATCTAGAGCTGACTCCAATTGCCAAGCTATCTTTCGTTAATACTGTATTGCACTTTCCTTTATATTACTTTATTACTCACTTTCTGGTTGTTCCTTTTGTTAGTTTGATTGTACCGTTGTTCCGCTAGATCACCGCTTATATGACCGGCTGTCAGCACTCATGGACAGCCATTGCTGGTCATCCTTCCACTGCTCGCTCATCCCTGGTTTACTCCATTTTCCACCACGAACTGCTGCCCATAACAGATCTTTGGAGTCCCCACTCCTTTAGGAAGCCCTCCAAGCTTCCTTTTGACTCCATAGAGTCCTGCAAAGCGGGATAAAGGCTCGTGTTTCGAAGAGATTCCTGCTCACACGTCCTTTCTCCCTGACAACTGGCTCCACCCCTCGAAGGATGCACTATCTTGATTACCTCAATATAATAGTGTCTATACAGAAATGATCCATCCCATTGTCCCAACTAAACAATTGGCGACTCCAATGGTTACTAGAGCCCAGAAAAGGAGAGATCTCTCAAAAGATTTGTCTACACAGTTAAAGGAAGTTTTAAAACTAGATGATTGGTTCCTGACCCATTAAAATAACTGTACGGTTAGAGGTGGTTTGCTATGGGTAGGGGCTAAATTATATGTACCAGCTAGCTTGAGGGCCCCCATTTTAAAACAAGCTTGCGATTCAAAAGCTGCTGGACATTTTGGATTCTTGAAAATCCTACATTTGTCAAACGACAATTCTAGTTGCCTACTTTAAAGAAGGACATTGAAGCTTATGTGGCTAGTTGCCCTAGTTGCACTTTGGCTAAACGGCCACCTGGTAAACCTGCCGGCTTACTACAGAATGTAGCTAGGTCGACTGCTCCATGGAAGGAAATTTCTATGGACTTTATAGTGGAATTGCCTAAAAGTGGGGGAAATACAGTAATTTGGGTGGTAATGGACTTGTTTTCCAAGCAGGTACATTTCATACCTTGTGCAAAAAATCCAATCTGCAAAAACCTTAGCTAAACTGTTTATTTTACATGTCTATAAGTTACATGGTGTTCATGAATGGTTAATCTCAGAAAGGGGTGTCCAATTCACTTAGAATTTCTGGAAAGAATTCCTGAAATTATTGGGCTCCGCCCAGGGCTTAAGGTCTACCCACCACCCACAAAACAATGGGGCTTATGAGAGAACTAACCCAGTGTTGGAACAATACCTTAGATGCTATATAAATTATCAACAAGATGATTGGTCTGACCTCTTGCCTTTTGCAGAGGTAGTGTATAACAATTTGGTTCACAGTAGTACTGGTTTTACCCCATTTAAAATAGCTTCAGGGCAAGACTTTGTACCCATACCCGAACTTCCACAAGAGAAAGCCAATGTTCTGTCATTGATTGAATGGATAACTCAACTCCAGCTTACCTGGCCGGTTATCTGTAAAACATTAGATGATGCTCATCAAGCTCATAAGAAACAAGCTGATAAAAAGAGCTCCACAAAAACAATATCAAGTGGGGGACAAAGTCTTTCTAACTGTCTTCGGGGGATTGAAAAGGGACTTTTAGTCTTTTACTTGTCCATCTCAGGATCTTTTCTTTCATATCTGCTGGGTGACATTAGGCTTGGCTTGGTAGTAAGGGTGGTCAGTCAGGCTTGGGAAGGTCTGCTCCACTCTGGTTGCTTGATGATTTTCAGCAGAGGACTGGATCCAAACCGAATTCCTGGCTCAAATGGATGGAAAGTCTCCTCTGGAGGCAGAATCTGGGTCAGTGTTATCTGCTTCCACAGGTTGCAGAGTCATCTGTGCAGGGCTGAAAGTCATGAGAACAAGACCCCCTACCCTCTTTGTGGGTGATGCTCCCAGGAAAGGCATTGTAAGAGGATCTTGTAAGATAGGGGCAGGGATGGGATTCAAATTTCTTAACAACCGGTTCTGTGGGCATGGCCTAATTTGTGGTGTGGCTTGGTCATGTGACTGGGTGAGCATGTCTTGGTGGTCATGTGACTGGCTGGACATGGCTTGGTGGTCATGTGACTGGCTAGGCATGGCTAGTGGATCATGTGACTGGGGTGGGCATGGCTAGGTGGCTATGTGACTGGCAAACCAAATATAAGTGGTCCTTGCTTAATGACCAGTTGCTTTACAAGTGTTCTAATTTACGACTGACCTCCCCAGAGCTACTTGACCTATTTTTGGTGTTTTGACAGCCATGCATGCACACAGGCATGCACGCATGCACACACACACACACACACGCATGCACACACACACTTAGGACCAGTTACAACATCCCATACAGTCTTGTGACTGAGGTTTTCTATCTTTTTTGCCAGTTTCCAACAATTTCTTCTGGTTTCCAGTTAAAATTGCCCATTGGGGAAAATGGACGTTTAACAACCACAGTATTTGCTTAATGACCACAAGGTTCACTTAACGACTATGGCGTTTGCCTAACCTGGAGTCTGCAACCTTAAAGACTCAAAGAGCCATTTTTCTATTTTCTTTTAAACAGGTATCTCTGTGTGTGTCTCTTTCTCCCTCCCTCTCTCTTTCTCATCTCTTTTTCTTTCTCCCTTTTTCTTTCTTTCTCTCATCTTTCTCTCTCTCTTGTCTCTCTCTTTCCCTCCAGGGGTGGGATGCTACTGGTTTTGCCCAGCTCTATAGAACCGGTAGCTCTGAAGAGCAGCAGACACTGAACAGGTTCTGTGTCTGCTGCTGTTTGGCCCACCGACCCTCCTGGGCTCTTACCTGTCCTTTATTTCCTGTTTTTTCAACCTCAGCTGCTTTGCACGGCACAGCTGAGGCAGTAAAATAGTGGCTTTTCAAATGCTGTGCACCTGCACACAGTGCTTATCAGCTTCCGGGCGGCACAGCTTAAGGTTTATTACATGCGCACACAAAATGTAACCATCGAACCAGTAGTAACACTGGTTGAATCCCACCCTTGCCTTCTTCCCTGTCTCTGTCTCTGTCTCTGCCTCTGTCTGTCTCTCTCTCTCTCTCTCTCTGTATGTGTGTCTTGTCTCTCTCTTTCCCTCCCTCCCTCTCTCTGTGTGTCTCTCTTGTCTCTCTCTTTCCCTCCATCCCACCTCTCTCTGTCCATCCCTGGAGGGCGGGGGGAAGGAATATGAGTTACTTTTTTTTGTAATTTAAATGGAGGCTAAACAAATAGTTGTAAGTCAAAGGCTATCTGTATCTGCTGCTTTAACCTTCCAATTAGCATCTAACTAGATTTCAGCTGCATCTCTGCACCAGGCACAATAGGATAATTTCCTTATTCCCAAAATGCAGGAAAATAACCCAGGCTCACAAGAAATTGTACTTCTGAGTGTTTTTCAAGCTTAGCAACTTCAAGGCACGTGGACTTCAATTTCCAGAATTCCCTAGGCAGCATGAGACCTGATCATTTGATTACTCCCAAGTCAGTAACATGCAAGAATTACCTACTTTAAAGATACTGAGCATTGTATCTCTGTGTGAATTGATTTAATAAGATTTCATACTTACCACACTTTTGTCTCTGCTGGGACAGAACCATCAAGGAACTTCTATTGGATTGTCCCTTGTACCAAGGCTCTGATTTAATATTGCCGCCTCCTCCTCCTCCTCCTCCTCCTCACTAAACTCTTGACCTCAAATGGATGTTACCTATTTTCTACTGGTGGATTAATCTATAAAAATGTAATATGAACTGCCCCTTCATCACAAGGACACAGTTTTAAAGAGTAAAGTCCCCCCCCCCAAAAAAAATCTTCCAGGATGGCTGTTCCTAGTCCATTAAAATGTTCTAGGGTTAATGCTGTCTTAAATTTAGAGATAGGCATTTGGTTTAATTACTAGTGTAAAGCAGCAGAGACTGACTACTGAAAATCATACCTAGGAAGGCCAGCAAATCTAGTTGCCTTTCTACCTACATAACATAATTTTAAGGCTGAGTATTTATTTTATTTATTTATTTATTTATTTGATTTGTCAATTGTTTACAAGATAATAAGTGTATACATAGTTATGAATACATGAAATGGGTACATATAAGAAAAATAAAAGAAAAATAAAAGAAACAATAGGACAGGGACGGTAGGCACGTTGGTGCGCTTATGCACGCCCCCTAGAGACCTCTTAGGAAAGGGGTGAGGTCAATAGTAGACAGTCTAAGGTTAAAGTTTTGGGGGTTTGGGGAAGAAACTACAGAGTCAGGTAGAGTATTCCAGACATTGATCACTCTGTTACTGAAGTCGTATTTCCTGCAATCAAGCTTGGTGCGGTTAACCTTGAGTTTGTATCTATTGTGTGCTCTTGTGTTGTTATGGTTGAAGCTGAAGTATTCATTGACAGGTAGGACATTGCAATGTATGATTTTATATACCATGCTTAAATCAGACCGAAGACGGCATAATTCAAGGTTTTCTAGTTCTAGAATTTCAAGTCTGGTGGCATAAGGTATTCTACAACGAGTAGAGGAGTGGAGAACTCTTCTTGTGAAATATTTCTGGACTTTCTCAATTGTGCTAATATCAGATACGTAATGTGGGTTCCAGACTGATGAGCTGTATTCGAGTATTGGTCTAGCAAATGTTTTGTATGCTCTGGTTAGTAGTGTGATATTACCAGAGAAAAAGCTACGTAGGCTTAGGTTAACAACTCTTAGTGCCTTTTTGGCTATGTAGTTGCAGTGGGCTCTAGCACTTAGATCATTAGAGGTGAGTATTCCAAGGTCCTTTACAGAGCTTGGATCATCAACAAGATCTTGACTATTCAGCTTGTATTTTATTTTCTGATTTTTTTGCCAATATGTAAGACAGAGCATTTATTTATTGAGATTTGAAGTTGCCATTTGTTTGACCATTCTGATACATAGTCAAGATCTTTTTGAAGGGTAGCAGTATTGTCTGTGGTATTGAACAGCTTTACATCATCAGCGAAAAGAACGTAGTTGCTCTTAATATCATCACAGAGGTCATTTATGTAGAGTATGAAGAGAGTTGGTCCTAGAATACTGCCTTGGGGGACACCACTATTGACAGGTACAGAATTTGATAGGACGCTCCCAATTTTGACCATTTGTTGTCTGTTTGACAGGAATGCTTCTATCCAGTTATGCAGTTGTCCAGAGATACCATAGGATTTTATTTTTAGTAGTAGTTTGTCATGTACCACTGAATCAAAGGCTTTACAGAAGTCTATGTAGATTGCGTCTATTGCTTTGCCCTGATCGAGTTGTGTCGTCCATATGTTTTTGCAGTGTAAGAGTTGCAGATTACAGGATAGTTTTTTTCTGAAACCAAATTGTTTATTGGAGAGTAGGTTGTTTGTCTCTAAGTGGAGGATGATGGATTGGTTAATAATTGATTCCATGACTTTACAGGTGACGCAGCATAAGGAGATTGGTCTGTAATTTTCAACTAGGCAAGGGTCTCCCTTTTTGAAGATAGGGATGACTGTGGCTTGTGACCATAGGTTAGGCAAGGAACTGGTCCTGAAAGATTTTTCAAAGATTATGCTTAGAGGTTTGGCTATGGCAGTGGATAACTTTTTTAAGAAAGAGGCACATATTCCATCCGGTCCAATAGATAGGGATGGTTTTAGATTGCGTAGTGCTTTTTCAACATTGTCTTCTGTAAAATCGATATGTATTAGATCACTGTAGTTATCTGTGGTTTGGCTAGGAAATGCTGGGCATGATCCATTGCTGTTTACAAATACTGAGCCAAAAAATGTGTTAAAGATGTTGGCTTTAATGGTGTCATCGTTGCAGTCTTTACCATTAGGTCCTATCAGGGGTGGGATGGACCTTGAGTCTTTTAGTTTGTTGTTTACAAAATTGTAGAAAGCATGGGTGGAACTGGTGCTTAGAAGGTTTTCCTCTTGTTTAATGTGATAATTGGTGCATTCGGTCTTTATTTGGTGGCATAAATTTTTGTATCGGCTTTTGAAATTGGCAA
>NW_020771719.1:0-12437 GCF_900518735.1 Pseudonaja textilis | reverse complement strand
AAGAGCTGTAAAGCACCGTGAAGGGGATGTGAGTCAATATAAGTAACAAGAAGTGGGGGTCCTGTGCAGCCCCTCCCAGCCTTGCTGTGTTTGGGGACTTTTACAAAAGAACCTGATTCTTGTCCTTGTATTTCTTCTTGCTGCAGTCAGCATAGATCTCATTAAAGTATGAGGTTTCTTTTGTGTCCTCCCCCCCCACCCCCCAGATTACCCCTAGAAGATCAGCTGTGGTTTCATTTCAAATCTAAATCCCAAGATTTTTTGCATTCCACTTTCTACACTTTTGTCGTCTTCTATGTGTCCACCGTAGGAGACACAGCATTCCTTCTGCTTCGTGGCATTTCCAACATCCGTTTCTGTCCCGTTTCTTCATCTTAGAGATCATTAAAGGAGTTGGGTGCCAAGTGTGATGATCCAGGGTAGGATACAAAATAAACACAGTCACAAAAAACAGGTAAATCCCCTTTTATTCCTTCCCTTTGCTTCCATGCTCCAAATATTCTTGACTGAAGACAAAAAAACTCCCACACAAGGAGTTACAAGAAGGAGGAAATGCCATTTAAATTATAAAAAGTAAAAGACAGAAATATTACAGATGAAAAGAATATAAAAGGAATGAAAATCAAAAAGGAAGAATTTAAGCTGCAAACATTTGCGGATGATCTGGTTTTCATTTTAGAAGACCCTTTAGAAACAGCATCAAAATTGATGGAAAAGATAGAGACATATGGAAAGGTGGCTGGTTTGAAAATAAAGATAAGACAAAGGTTTTGACAAAGAATATGCTATTAAGACAAATTGGAAGAAATGGCAGACGTACTGAAAATTCAAGTCACGAATAAGATCAAGTACTTGGGGATATATTTGACAGCAAGATGTAGTACATTAAAAGAGAATAATTATATTAAGCTTAAACAGCAGATAGCGCTAGATTTGGTGAAATGGGAAAACTTACAACTCTCACTAATAGGGAGAATCTTAACAAACAAGATGAATATATTACCAAGAATTTTATATTTGTTTCAAACAATTCCAATTAGGCTTTGAAAAGACTATTTTGAAGATTTAAATAAAATTGTGTTGAAATATATATGGCAAGGTAAGAAAGCGAGAATGAAATTAAAACTTTTGCAAGACGCTAGAATTAGAGGAGGATTTGGTTTGCCTAATTGGGAGTTGTATTACCAAGCTACAAATTTGATTCAGGTCAAGGAATGGATAACTTTAAGAAATACTAGATTGTTGACATTAGAAGGACATGATTTGTTGTTGGGGTGGCATGCTTTTTTATGGTACAAGGGAACTAAAACACAGGGATATTTTAGAAGACACCATATACGGGAGTCTCTGGGGTTAAACTGGGAGAAGATTAAAAGACAACGTTATTTGAAAATTCCAGTCTGGTTATCGACTATTGAAGCATTCTCGTATCCTACAATATACAAAAAGGAACAAACAGATGGTGAAATACTGAATGAAAAAGGTGAACTTAAATCTATGCAAAAACTAGAGGAACAAGGTATAAAGATGAATTGGTTTTCATATGCGCAAATACATTCAAGGTATGATAAAGATTCTAAAACAGAAGGTTTCTATGAAAAACTGACTGACTTAGACAAGATTTTGACAGGTACTGATGAAAAGGTGATTAAAAAATTGTATGGATATCTATTAGAAATTAAACTAGAAGAAGAACAAGTTAAAGAAACTATGATTGCTTGGGGGAAGAATTTTGGATATGGGATTGATTTAGAGAAATGGCAACAATTGTGATCAATCAAAATTATAAAATGACAATGTCAACAGCATATAAAGAAAACTTGTGTAAGATGTTTTACAGGTGACATTTCCCCCTGACAAGAATAGCAAAAATGTTCAAGAATAAATCCAAAAAATGTTGGAAATGTCATCAGACACCTGGCTCATTTTACCATATGTGGTGGACTTGTGAGGATGCTAAAAAATACTGGGCTAAAATCCACACGTGGTTGGAAAAAATGACAAAAAACATATAGACTTGAAACCAGAGATATTTTTATTGGGAATTTTACCTGAAATATATAGTAAAGACTTGAAATACCTGATTGTAAATGTATTAACAGCGGCTAGGATTATTTTTTCTAAAAACTGGAAAAATGAGAAAATACCATCACAGGAGGAAATCATTAAGAAAATATTGGAATGTGCTGAAATGAGTAGATTGACATTTGAAATTAGAGAACAAGAGGATAAACAATATTATAAAATTTGGGATCTTTTCTAACAATGGTTAAACAAGAAAGTACAGTAATGAAATATGTAGATTTTTAGAAAATAATAAATATATAAAGATGTACTTCATTATTATTATAACTACAAAATGATTTTAGGATAGATTTAGGATGATAATATGAACTGTTATAAAATAAATTAAGTAAATTATGGTTATCTTGTAAAACATGAATGAATAAAAGTGTAGTCAAATGATTAATAATGATACTAAGGTATTTAATTTTTGATTGACAATATGAGATTATATGTAATGTAATTGTAATTGAAGACTACGAAATGGAAGAACAAAACAATTCGTAAACCAACTGGGACGCTGTATGTACACCTATGGAAGATGGCTTGATGTTTTTATGTTTTGTTTGTTTGTTTGTTTTTAAAAAGCAATAAAAATATTTTTTAAAAAATAAACTTCTGAAAACCAAACGTATCAAAAGGTATCTTTTATTGAGATGAGACAATTCATGTAGGAGTTCAAAGCAGCATCTGAGGTCTTCAGGCATACAGGGAGAGATAAGGGAGTTTAGAACCCCTCCCCTTATCTCGATGTGTATTTAGTAAAACAAAAGCCAGTATGTTAATTCCCCCCCACCCCTTTTGTAGAAATGATCTTTTTCACAGTTTCCCAGGGCACATCTAATTTCCCACCACCCCCTTTTCAGAACGAACTTTTCCAGAGGTTCCCTGGACACATCTCACTGTGGAATTTTTATGGTCTTCTCACCTCCTGGCTGTGCCTTTCAGAGGTGATAGATTCCGGCCACCTGGGTTTCCTCCCTCCATTGTATCATGTTTAGGTTATACAAATTCGATATAGGATTAAATATATTCAGGTTACATCAAAAAAGGATTTCTTTATCTCCCCGCCCGCCTTTTTTTCTTCCACTGAAGAAATGACAGATACAAGAACCAGTTGTTAACTTTCTGAGCCGTTTGGTGAACTGGTGGTTGGAAGAAACCATCAGGGCAGAGAACCAGTTGTTAAATTATTTGAATCCCAACCCTGGGCTGGTTATGCAGGTGACCACAGAGAGGATCTGGGGCAGCCTTTGGTTGGGCTATGACACCCTCCAGCAGGACTAGCACAGGGAGTCCCTGGAGGAACCTGGAAGGGGAAGAGGTGAAAAGCAACTCCCTAAGAGAAGTCCAATTGCCTGCTTCACTTCAGAGGATCCCAGTCATGAGATTAACCCTGGAAGAAGTTCTCAAGCAACTCTTGGCTGGCCCTGGAGACAGCTGGACACATCTGGTGGGGGGACCTCTGGGTTCCCACAGCTCCTTGTGGAGCTGATTCCCCCCCCCAAAAAAAAACTCCTATGCTTGGAGTCTTACAGCTGAATAGAGAAAATGGAGACTTCCAGCTCCCAGGTCAGAGTCTCCTGTAGTTTGGTGATCAGGAAACAGCTTAGAGGCTCAGCCTTTGCCCGGCTGTGGGGTGGAGAGAAGGAAGGATCAAAAGGAACCATAAACATTCTTTTGTTTACTTCAACTTCTTCCTCAGATAAGACCCAGAAGGAAGAGGTGGAACTTTCCCTGTAAACTTGTTTACTGCTTGCTCAGAAAGTCAGTCAGCATTGAGGCCAAAGTCAACACCAAACCTAAAAAAATCAACTGTCTCACAGGAGCCACGAATTATTCAAACCCTCCTTGTATTGTGAACCTATCCTTCGTTCATAAGTTGATAACAAATTAAAATAAATAAATAAATAAATAAATAAATAAATAAATAAATAAATAAAGGAAGGGAATTTCACTAAAGGAGATGCTGGGGTGACTTTGTACATTCTCTTTTATTTTTCAGTCAAATGGCCATTGGTCAGTTTTGCTGTTGGGAACGTTGAACAGTCACTAAACAGACTGTTGTAAGTTGAGGACTCCCTGTAGTGCAGGGCGCTGTCCCTTGGGCTCCCCTGAAGCACTAAGCAGAAACAGCAGCTGGGAGTTAGAGAGCCTGGCTCCAAGGGCCCTGGGGCCACCCCTCCAAGGGGCTCTGGCTGGCTTGTTCCAGGGGGAGGGGAGGGGAGGGGGCTGAGGCCCAGAAGTGGTGCTGCTTTCCCAAGCCCTCTGGCATAACCCCCCCTCCGCCAAGAAACCAACCTGGTTGGCATCCAATTACTATTCGCGGAAAGGTTGAAGGTAGCAATAGCCCTTAGACTTAGATACCGCTTTATCGCCCTTTCCTAAGTGGTTTACAGAGTCAGCCTATTTGCCCCCTACAATCTGGGTCCTCATTTGTCCCACCTGGGAAGGATGGGAGACTGAGTCGACCTTGGGCCTGGTGGGATTCGAACTGCCAAATTGCAGGCAGCCGGCAGGCAGCAGAAGTGGCCTCCAGTAATGCACTCTAACAACTGCCACCAGTGCCCAGGATAGAATAAAACACTTGCGGATTCAGTCCCTTTGTTTCGCATTCGATTCCCGTGCAAAAGAAAGCAGACGCGCAAACTTTGGAGGGGCGGAGAGCTTTAGCGGAGCTCTCGGGGCGGGCAGGATGGGGGCCGAGAGGGCGGGCGAAGGAGGGAGGGCGGCGCTGTCCTGGGCGGAGCGAAGCTGCCTTCAGGTGCAGGTTATAAAGGCTCCTTTTGCCCAGCGCCTCCGTCCTTTCGGCCCCCGCGGTGCGGGGCTGAGAAGCGGGGAAGGAAACGGGTGCGGCTCCTGTGCGAGTCCACCGGGGCCCCTTGGCGGAAGGGAACTGTGTCCGGGCCGGACGCTGTCCAAACACGCGGCCATCCCCTTCAGATCCTCGACGGGCCGCCTTCTGCCTAAAGCGCCTAAGCGGCTTGTACTTCGCGAAGGGCGGATAGACTGGGATGCCGCTGAACCGGCCGCTCTTTTTGCTTTTCGGAGTTGCGCTGGGCTCCTTCGGGCCTGGGGCTCTTTGCGGTGAGTTGGCGGCGGCTGCGGGGGGGGGGGGGGGCCAACAACGGGGGGGGAGCTCATGTCCTGGGTCGGGTCTCTCTCTCCCCCATCCCCCCTCAATGCCAAACTCCATTCGCACAAGGAAAACTCTTCCTTTTCCTCCGTTTCACCGAATCCGGTTTAAAAACGTTGGTATCTGATTTGTAATCGGTTCCCATTTACAGAGAGTAAAAGTGAAAAGCGAACTTTGGACTTCAGCCCTTCCTTCTCCTTCCTCCTCCTGCCTGGGCATTGGGCCAAGACCTCGCCTTTCAGCTCCCCCCTTATCAGCAAACTTTGCCCTCGCTGGAAAGACGCTCAGCTCCCTTGTTAGCTTCCATGTAAATAGGGCCCAGCTGGCTCTTCCCACTGTGGGGTGTTTGGGGTCACCATGGAGGTCAGGCCCACAAGCAGCTGCCTGGGAATCCCCAGAGCCCAGAGGAGCTGCAGGAAAAACTTAACCAGATGTAGCCCTGCCCAGATGTTCCCAGGGTCATCCGAGGGCTGCTGGGGGCTCTTCCCTCCAATGTATCTTCCCAAGCAGAAGAGAAAAGGGGGAGAACCAATTTCTTCCATTCTAGCGAACATGTTGGGGAGAGACTGTTTGTGACAATGAACTGTTGAAGGGGGTGGAGCTTCAGGGCTGAACCTCCCCCCAATTCTGCTCTTCTCCTCCCCTTCCTTCTCTAGGCCCTCCCTCACACTCCCTGTCCTACTTCTACGTGAAACTCTCAGAGCCCCGTCAGGGGCTGCACCGGTTCTTCATTAAGGTCCACCTGGATGACCAGCCCATCTTTCGCTTTGAGAGCCTCACCAGGAAGATGGAGCCTCTGGTGCCCTGGATGGAGGAGGCAGGGAAGAAGTTTCTGATCCCTGAGTGGATCTTCAGGGCTGACATGGAGACATTATCAAAACTGGACCAGGAGGCTGGAGGTGAGCAGAGCCAGGGACATCAATGCCTGCTGGAAAGGAAAGATGACCCCAATCCCCCCCCCCAATTCTCTCTCCCACCCAGAAATTCTTCATGGCCGGACCTCAAACAGAGTTAACTGAAGTAAGAGACATTTCCTCTTGTCTGAAAAAGAGGAGAAAGGGAAACTGAGTTTTTCTCCCCAGGTGGGAAGAGAAGGTAACTCTATTTATTCTCTAAGGAGAGGAATCCTGCACCCTTTTCATTCATCTCCACCTCCTCCGGGTCTCTTTTAGGGCTTCGTACCTGGCAGGTGAATCTGGGCTGTGAGCTCAGGCAAGACGGGAGCAAAGGAGGGTTTTTGCACTATGGCTACGATGGGATGGACTTCATCAGCTTTGACAAGGAGACCCTCAGATGGGTGACAGCTCAGCCCCAGGCCCAGAAGGTGAAGGAGGAGTGGGAGGAGGATCCAAGATGGTCCCAGGGAAGTAAAGCCTTCCTGGAGCAGACCTGCTTTGTGTGGCTGCAGAGATACCTGTCCTACAAGAACAAGACTCTGGAGAAGATAAGTGAGTGGCAAAAAGGGGGCTCCCCTGATCAGGTTTCTATGGGCTCCCCCTCCCCCATTTTATCTCTGTTTTACATAGCCAATCCACCCTCTGCAGAAAAGGGTCAGGAGGTATCTCACATCCTATTACGGGAGGAAAATAATCTTCAATGCCCCCCCAAATAAAGACAAAGAAACTGAGCAGGAAAATAAGATCTAGTCCTATTGCGGTGACGATCACTCCAATGTTGCCATCTTTGTGGGTTTCACAGGTTCAGAGGAGGAGAGGGAAGAGAGGGAGAGGAGGGCCAAAGGAGGACTTGATATTTAAATCATCTTGCCAAAAACTAGAAATTCTGGGAACTCTGGTCTTGTTGCTGTTTCTGCAGAGCCTCCAGTGGGGAAGGTGACCCATAAAGTGGAGGATGAGAGGCTGGAGGTCCTCACCTGCCAGGCCTTTGGCTTCTACCCCAAGGAGATCCAGGCCACCTGGACCAGGGATGGAGAGGCCTGCAAGTACGAGACCCTCCTTAAGAACGTGGCCCCCAACTCAGACGGGACCTATTATGTCCAGCTGAGCATTGACATCGACCCCAAGGAGAGGGACCATTTTCGGTGTCATCTGGAGCACGAGGGCTTGCAGGAGCCCCTGGACTTGGCTTTCAAGGAGGAAAGAGGTGAGAGGCTGAGAGGGTAGAAGTAGATTTTAGAGAAATCTTTGAAAATCTGTTGCGAGGGGGTAGTTTTCTTCTGCAACATCTCATGTTTTCAGATGGAGAGCAGGAAAGGTCCTGCATTTAGCAATGGGAGAGAAGTGGTTTCTGTCCGAAGAGTTGGAAATGGTAATTTAATAGCAACAGTATAAAGATATGTGAGATGTTTGGTTCCCTTCTTCCCTTCAAGGCCATTCCCTCCTCCCTCTGCAGCCTTGGAGGGGAGGGGCTTCCTTCAGGTGGGGACACTTCCTTCAGGGAACTCAGCATCTCTCTAATTAGAGCCCTCTTTCTCTTTCTTTAGCTCCAATGCTGTGGATTCACGTGGTGGGAATTGTTCCAAGCGTAATTGTTACAGGCGTAATCCTGGGAGTTTTTTTTCTCTTCCTGAACTGTAAGTGAAACAAGCACATCCACTGACACCCACCCCTGGGTCCTTCTGTGTTGACTGAGTTGGGGTGGATGGGCAAGAGCTTCTCTGAGAGTTGCCATCAGGGCCCCCACAAGACCCTGGTTAAGAAATTTGTTAAGAAATTTGAATCCCACCCCTGCCTCTGTGTGATTGTGTGTGGGGGGGGGGCGGGGTAGAGAGAGAGGTTAGATCAGAGTTTTTTCTCTCTCTCTCCGTCTTTCTCCCACCGATTTCAGCAAGCCACCGTCAGTCAAAATTCATATTAGTGGTCCCCAGGATTTAAAATGATGAGTTTGGTGGTGCCTGAGGTCCAAAAGGATGGTGACCCCTGCCTTAAATGGTCTGGAAAGCACTAGAAGAGCCACAATCCTGCCCCTGAGAAGATTCATATGGGAGGAAGGACCTTCAGGGAAGCTCTGATGGAAGGTGGGGCCATGGAGGATGGGCCCCCTGTCCTCTGCCCCTGCTTGCAATCCTATCTGGGGACAACAACAGGGTCCAAGGTCCAGCAGTGGAGGGAGTGGCCGCTTCCTCTGCTCCTACTCAGAGCAAGAGAAATGACAGGGAGAACTGAGTTTCACCCAATGCAGCTCAAGGTCTCCGTGGAACTTTCTCTTCAGTGAGGAGGGAGTGCTTTGCTGTTTCCCTCTTCCTGGATGGGCCTTTTTTTACTTGCTTGCAAATTGTGCTGCTTGTCTAACCCAGTGAAACTCAGGCTGAGCCTTCCGAGATTGCTGGTACTTCGATTGGCACAGGGGCTGTGGAGTATAAATCAAAAGAAAGATTGTGAGGTTTGGAGTAAGAATTACCAACTTTGGAATATATGGGGAAAACCACCTGTCTGGCATCCATAACAGGATTCCCAGAGGTCTTGCAGATAATCAACGTTGGAAGGGACCTTGGAGGTCATCTAGTCCAACCCCCTACCCAAGTGGGAGACCCTACACCATTTCTGACAGATGGCAGTCCAAAATCTTCTTGAAAGTCTGCAGTGATGGCGCTCCCACAACTTCCAAAGGGAAATTCTGTCCCATTGGTTGATTGTTCTCACTGTCTGTCAGACAGTTTCTCCTTATTTCCAGGTTAAACCTCTCCTTGTTCAGTTTCTATCCATTATTCCTTGTCTGGCCTACAAGCGCTTTAGAAAATAGCTTGAATCCTTCCTCTCTGAGGCAGCCCCTCAAATATTGGGACACTACTATCCTGTCTCCCCTGGTCCTTCTCTTCCCTAGACTATCCAAGCCCAGTTCCTGTAACCGTTCTTCGCATGTTTTAGTCTCCAGTCCCCTAATCATCCTGGTTGCTCTTCTCTGCACTTTTCTAGAGTCTCAACGTCTTTTTTATAATATGGTGACCAAAAGTGGATGCAGTACTCTAGGTGTAGTCTTACTAAGGCTTTATAGAGTGGTATTAGTAATTCCCTTGATCTTGATTGTATCCCTCTGTTAATACAACTTAGGATTGCATTAGCTTTTTGGGCTGCTGCTGCACACTGCTGGCTCCTATTTAGCTGGTTGTCCACTAGGACTCCAAGATCCCTCCTACAGTTACTGCTATTGAGCCTGTTTTCACCCAGTCTATATGTGTCCTTTTGGTTTTTCTTGCCTAAGTGTAGGACTTTACTTTTCTCTACATTGAATTTCATTTTGTTAGATATGGCCCAGTGCTCTTGTCTGTCAAGATCCATCTGGATCTTGAGCCTATCTTCTTGGGTGTTAGCTATTCCTGCCAGCTTAGTATCATCTGCAAATCTGGTAAGTTCCCCTTCTATTCCCTCATCTAAGTCATTAATGAAGATATTGAAGAGTAAGTACTGGGCCTAAGATGGAACCTTGTGGCACCCCATTGCTTATTTCCCTCCATGTAGGGACCACTTGTTGAGTATGGTTAGTCAGCCAGTTGGGAATCCATCTAGTGGTGGTGCTGTCTATTCCACTTTTTTTCTAGCTTACTAAGAAGTAAGTTGTGGTCTACTTTGTCGAAAGCCTTGGTGAAATCTAAAAATATTATGTCCACAGTGTTTTGCTGGTCTATTCATTTAGTCCCTGTGTTGAAGAATGAAATAAGATTGGTTTGGAATGATCTGTTTTTAACAAACCCGTGCTGACTGCTAGTTAATACTTTACTTGTTTCTAGATGTTGGCAGATCTGTTTTTTTTTTTCTTTCTTATTATATTTTCCAGTATCTTCCCGGGTATTGATGTTAGGCTGATTGGTCTATAGTTTCCTGGGTCTGGTTTTTTTTTTTTTTTTCCGTTTTTGAAGATGGGAACCACATCAGCTCTTTTCCAGTCCTCTGGTAGTTCCCGGGTGCTGCAGGATTTTTGAAAGATATGGCGCAGTGGTTCTCAGATGACCTCTGCCAGCTCCTTTAACACTCTGTGATGTAATCCATCAGGCCCCGGTGATCTAGCATCATTGTTTAAAATAAATTCATATTGCTTTAGGACAAGGCGTTAAATGTCCAAGTAGTGAACCCAAATCAAGGAAAGACTCTCGGCAGCTTTGAATTCCCAAAAGCAAAACTTTATTGGATACACCATATTGGTCCTGAAGAAACAAAACCAGCTCTGGTTTTCCTGTGGTGGAAAGGAGGAGTCTATCTATCTATCTCTAGGAGCTCAGATAGAAGCAAGGTGTCAGGCTGATCTCTGTTCCAAATCCAAGAAAGAAATACTGAAGACTCTTTTAGTTAGAGAAAAGATATCTTTTACTGGAAATGAAGTGGTAGCTACAATAGAATTCTGAATCTAAGGAATTAGGCGCGTAAATCACATATACAAAGTGATGGAAATGATCCCACCCCCCACCCCCCCCTAGTTCAAAGGATTCTTCCAATTAAAAGTTGTGAATATGATCATGTGGACATCTTCAGGTGGGGATGAGGCCTCTGTCCGTTGACCTTGGCATACTTTGATAAAAGTTTGCAGTTGCGCAGAGGAAAGAAAGCAAAGCAAGAAATAGAAACCTAAGCAAGAATGTCCTCTTCCCCCTCCTCATTTTTACAACACTAGAATGTAACACCTCCAGCTCGCTTCCCAGACGTTACTCCCCTCCTCCCCCTGTTACTTATGACAGCCAAAAGGTGCAAAGCAATAGTAGAAGATCTTGAAGGCTGACACAAGGAGAATTTCAACTTGGTTATTCCTCAATAACCCCCAGGAGTGCTCCATTTCATTGTCATAACCTGCTGGGAGCACTAAGGCCTCTTTTTCAAGACACTGGGTTATAATCCGGCCACTTGGACCATCCACCCCCCAAAATTAACTAGCTGTCCTCTCTTTTTGCAATCTTTCAGACCAGTGGAGGAAGGTCAAGAAAAAATTCCTTTGCAATGTGACAACTTGGCCTGATAAAGTTTCTCAAGAAGAGGTTCCTTCTCCAGCTATCTATGGCACAGAAGATGAGACTCAGTCACAGGCAATGCTCCAGCCTAAAGGGAGCTCAGAGGTGAGCCAGACACTTGCTGAACTCTATTTAAGAGGAAAAACTCCCCACTTGGACAATCCATGGAGGAAAAGATGGTGGGGCTTGTGGGCTGGGGGAATCCACTCCCTAGTCCAAGTCTTTCCAAGGTAGCCATGGAGAGATCATGGGGCTCCTCTGGGGCTCAGCACCTCCTGGTTGGGATCTTCTGATCCGATGCTCTGCAGGGAGGATCCAGGCCAGCTCAGTCTCTCCAGCCCATCAGCTCTGAGGGATGAACATGGGTCAGGGAAGGGGCCAGGAGGACTGGAGGGGAGGGAGAGAAAACGAATGTGGGGCTAGGAAAACATCCTCTCCTACACTCCCCATTACAAATCAGAGCCTTGACTTCCTCCGTTTTCTCCCTTTGCAGCACGAGGCAACCACCCGTGGGGGGCAGCGGCCTGAGGGAGCTCCCAATGACACCGTTTCAATGTTGCCCAATGAAAAATGGAAGCAATTTATTATTGCTGGGGCCACCGCTGCTTCCGGCTGATGTTGCTGTTTCTGCTGCCGTTAATTATGATGGTGGTTATTATGATTATTATAATGATCACTATGGTTGTTATTATGATTATCATTAATTCATGTTATTATGAATTAATGAATGAATTCATGTTATTATGAATCATTATGATATGAATATGTATCATGTTATTATGATTATTGTTAAAAAAAATTGTAAATTTTATTTGAGTTTTACACAAAGAGAAAAAAAAATACAAATAAAACACCTTTTTTGAAAGTAGCGTAATCCCGGGTTATATTTCTTCAAACAGACACAAATTCAGGTTCATGCTGATTTTTATATTCTATTCCATATCTTATTACTATTTTACATTTTCTACATAGCTTCTCCCCTCTTTTAATTTTCTCAATTTTATTTTAATTATCTCATCTCAATTCAGATCATTGTATTTATATTTTTTGTCTGTCCTGTTTCAATTATCTATTATCTTTTCTCATTAAACAAAATTTCTCCTGTAGTTACTGATTGGAGTATGACACCTTTATATCTTTTCCCTAAAGTTGTAATATTCAATATAATACATAACTTCCATTTTGATTCTGCTTGGTACATTATTAAAATGCACACTGTTTTCTTAAAAAAAGAAAAAATTATAAATCTATATAATTAAAACAACATTCCATTCCAATTCAGTTCTATCATTAATATTAATATTCATTAAAGTCTTAACATCTTTAACATTACTTTTCAAT
>NW_020771718.1:0-12442 GCF_900518735.1 Pseudonaja textilis | reverse complement strand
CATAAGACGGGCACGATGACGGGACACGATCGTGCCATTTTTTTTTTCCTGCGCTGGGGAGGCCACACTTGGAATACCGCCTCCAGTTCTGGTCACCACGATTCAAAGAAAAGATTCTAGAAAGTGTGCAGAGAAGAGCAACAGAAATAAGAAGTCTGGAGGCTGAAGCATGTGATGGTTGACTTGAGGGAACTGGGTATGGACAATCTAAAGAGGAGAAGGACTAGCGGGCGACATGACAGCATCTTCCAATATTTGAGGGGCAGGGAAGAGGGGCGGTCAAGCTATCCTCCGAAGCACCTGAAGGCAGGACAAGAAACAATGGACGGAAACAAACCCAGGAGAGAACCAACCTAGAACTAAGGAGAAATTTATTTATTCATTTATTGAATTTATATTGCCACCTATTCGCCTGTGGCGACTCGAGGCGGCTTACAGAATGTAAAACTGTATTTAAAATAAAAAAACAATCAAAGCTAATAAAACGAATCAAATAAATTAATAAAGTACAATAGGGGAAAAAATAAATAAAAAAGCACCTCCAACTCCGGCAGCGGATCACACTAGCCCTTTGATGGGCACTATCCTGCTTTGGTTTCCCCAGGGCCGCTGGCAAAACCAGGTCTTCAGTGCCTTCCGGAAGAAAGCTAGAGTGGGGGGGCCATTCTAATCTTTGATGGGGGGGGATGATGCTCTAGAGAGAGGGAGCCACCACAGAGAAGGCCCTTCTTCTGGGTCCAACCAGGTGTATCTCCCTCGGGGATGGAGTCCTGATTGGAAAACAATTATTCAGTGGAACGGGTTGCCTTCAGAACTTGTAGGTGCTCCATCACGGGAGGTTATTAAGAAGAGATTGGACAACCAGTTATCCAGAATAGAGTAAGGACTCTTGCCTTGGGCAGGGCGTTGGACTAGACCTCCAAGGTCCTTCCAGACCTTCAATTCATGAAAAGGCTACTACAATCTCCCCATAAAACCCACTTATTCGGGATGGTCTAAGGTTTCCTGCCTTGACCAAGGGGTTTGAGTAGAAGACTTCCAAGATACCCTGACCACCCTATGATTCTGTTGTGGTTCGCCAGCAGCCGGTGCAGCCAGCAGCGGAATCGGACAGTGGGCAAGAATGGGGACCAGTCTGGGAGTCTGGAGAGGACTTGGACAAGGGTCCTGCATCCGATGCAGAGATGGGGCCAGGACCATCTGGGAGTGGGGTACTGCCTTTAGAGCCTTTGGAGTCTGGCAGCAGCAAGGCGGAGGACCCAGGGGAGCCTGTTCCCAGTGCGCGTGTGGGCAGAACTGCTAGAAGGCAAGAGCAGCTGAAACAAAAGGGGCAACTCGGGGGTAAGGCTGGGAGGTGATTGCCCCGCCCATAAGGGATAAAACTCAGGCCAAGATAACGAAACCTTTGCAGGAAGCAAAGTAGTTTGATTAGTTCGGAGTCATCCTTGAAGCTCTTTGTACTTCGGTTGGTTTCTTTTCTAGTTAATTTGATACTTCTGCTTTTGGCAGCACTTCACAGAACTGAAAGGTGTGTGCTTATCTTGGGGAACTATTTGAGATTAATTCCGGCTGGGAATGAAAACAGTTCCCAGCCTTGCAATAAAATAAGTTTTGTTTTAAAAATAAGTTTGTGTGTGATTACTGTTTACGAAGCTTGGATCAGAACAGACTGTATGTCCTATGATCCTGGTCAGATGCCACAAAGAACGTGGGAAGTGTTAGTAATTGGATGGGGGTGGGGAGTGGAGAGAGGTTCTTACCCGAGCCTCCAACTTCATGATGGTCCTCTTCCCACCTTTCAAGGCCAGTTGCTCAGCTTCTTCCATCTTGACCTGCAGGTCCTTGATGGTGACCTCGTGGCTCTTCTTGATTTTCTCCAAGTGCATGGAGTGATCTTGTTCCTGCCGCAGTTCTTCAGCCATGCGGGCGGCCTGAAGGGAACGAAACGAAAGGGAATCAACAACTGGAAGGAGAGAGGTGAACTTCACCCAAACGTGATAATTTTAAATTTAAATTTTCCAAGTTCCTAGAGAAAGATTTGCAGGCCCAGAGATTGACCATCCCTGCTTTGTCCAATGTGCCTTCAAAGAGACAAAGGCAACCTAAGTTCTAGGCAACAATGATAGCTCCCAGGGGCAAAGGACACCTTTGAAAAAGGTATGGTTTTGTTACAAGATGGGTGAAAAATAAATAATATTTTTTAAAAAAAATAAAATAGAAAAGAAAAGAAATTAAATAAAAGAAAAAAAATAAAAGAAATAAAAGAAAAAAAGAAAAACTAAAAGAAAATGAAAATAATAAAATAAAATATAAAAAACTCAGTTTGTTACAAGATGGGTAAATAATAAAAAATAAAAGAAATAAAAATAATAATAAAAGAAAAGAAAAAGAAAAAGAAAAGAAGAAGAATAAAAGAAAACAAAATGTTAAAAAACTCATTCTGTTACAAGATGGGTGAAAAATAAAAAAACAAAACAAATAAAATAAAATAAATAATAAAATAAAATAAAATAATAAAATGAAATAAATAAAATGAAAAATAAAAGAGGAAGAATAAAAAAATAAAAGAAAAATAATTTTAAAAAAGAAAAAAAATTAAAGTAAAAATAAAATAAAAATAAGATAAGATAAAATATAATAAAAATAAAAATAAAAAATAAAAGGGCTCTGTCATTCGAAGGAGTACACTGTTGAAGCTTCCTTCCGGATCCAGAACCATAAACTCACATCCGCCATGGCTTTCTTTGCCTTCTCATCCGCCGATCGGAATTCGCTGATGAGTTCTTCGTGTTCATTGGTTATGCGCGTGAGGTCAGATTCCAGCTTACGCTTGATCACCAGCAAGCTCTGGTTCTGCAGAAGAGAGGAGACCTCAAAGTAGGACCTGTTAAACCAGGGGAGCTCAAACCGTGGCTCATGAGTCCTCCTTCAGGATGGCCAGCCATGTTTGCATAGGCAAAGGCCAGAAGGCTGTCCAAACTTAATTTAAGTTTTGTCTCAGGATCCAATCTGAACTGGGACCAGAGTTTTATTCTTCCAAGCTTTGGGACTTACGTTGGAGCCCATCCTAAGGGAACATCTCTCTCACTCTCTCCAGAATTCGTGCGTTGGGCTGTTCTACATGTTGTATTTATGGGGTTTCTGGTTGTGTGTAGCTTTTAGTTGTTAATTAGGGTGTTGATGGCCAGCTACTAAATCATTGATTGTTGTTTCCTTGTGCAACCGCTGGCCCTCACCTCCTAAGTAACTGATAAGATGGTGGTAAATCAGCTGTTGACTGACAATATTTGTTCCTCATTATACCTTCACAAGGCCAGATTGGTGACTGAGATGTGGCAAAGTTTGGGAAGTTTGTGTAATGTGTAGATTAAAATGTAATAGTTAAAAGTGATAGGGTTATTTCTTGCCTGAGATAAGATTTAAATTCCGCTCTTGTCTTCTCTTCTTGATACAATGGCCAGAACTAAGTAAGTACCAGGGGTGGGATTCTACCAGTTCGCACCTATTCGCTAGAACCGCTTGTTAACATTCTAAGCAGTTCGGAGAACCGGTTGTTAGAAGAAATTACTGGGCTAATCCTGTAAGGAAGGCAGGAAGGAAACATTCTGGTGTTGCTTACAGAAACTGCCTCTCCGTTAACCCTTTTTACATTTTTGGCAGGACTAGATTTCCTGTCTCAGGAATGTCTCTGGAGTTATTTTCCCCTCCTTTGCTGGTACTTTGCTTGTGTGGAGTGGCCATTCAAAGTTACAATGGCACTGGAAAAAAGTGACTTAGGACCATTTTTCACACTTATGACTATTGCAGCATCCTCACAGTCATGAGAGGCCAGGCAGGGAGATGTGTGCCTCGATGTGAGTGATATTGAGTTGGCCACGCCCAGCCAGTCACATGACTACCAAGCCACGCCCACCAACTGAGCCACCCCCACAGAACCCATTGTTAAAAAATTTGAATCCCACCCCTGGTAAGTACCCGTTCCCCAAATGATTATTTAAATTGGCATTTCTCATCCTTGTCAACTTTCAGATGTGTGGACTTCAACACTACCAGAATTCCCCAGACGGATTTGCACAAATCTGAAAATCGTCCAGGTTGAAAAACACTGGTTTAATTTTTTTTAAAAAACCGAGCCAACGGTCTGTTTTTTTCACGCTCCGTTCCTTCTTCCCCATAGAAGGTGGAGGCCATAGGTGTTGACTCACCTGAACATTGAGTTCGTTGTGCCTTTCGGAGACTTCCACCAATTCTTGCTCGATGAGTTTCCGCGAGCGTTCACTGCCCTCCAGGCCGGTGCGCACCTCTTCCAACTCTGTCTGGAGAAGGCTGAGCCGGCGTTCTTGGAGATTGTACTGTTCCCTCAGCTCCTCGTGTTGGCGAGCATCTTCGTCCATCTGCATCTGCATGTCCTGGGGGCAGAAAAGTGTCGGAAGACCCTGCTTAGTCTGAGCCACCAGGTTTCAACCCTGATCAACAGGGGGTGGAGATCCAAGAAATATGTCCAGGATGGAGTTTTAAGTCTACCTGCTGCCTTGAAACTTCCACCTGTATCTCGGATAGGACAAGAGCTTGGGACGATGGGGCTTGCCTTAAAAACAAGGTCATGTATAGCGAGGAAACAGGTAAGTGAAGTTCTTAAGGACTTAATTCTCTAAGGCAGGGGTCTCCAACCTTGGCCACTTTAAGACTGGTGGACTTCAACTCCACCAGTCTTAAAGTGGCCAAAGTTGGAGACCCCTACTCTAAGGGCCTACTCGTAGACATATATTACAGTTTTGCTAATTCATGTCCTACAATAAGCCTTCAGTGACATTCCTTCTGAGTTGTAACCTAAGTTTTTAGGATAGCTTTACTTTTTGCTGGCTCTGAAGGCCTGGCTAGATGTTCAACTGGTTCCTTCTAGATGAAGGTTCCAACACTGGGAACCTTCTCAAGAAAGAACCAGTGAAGTGGAGTGGTGAAAGAGTTGGATGAGGAGCAGGTTCTTAGTCTACTTTCATCTACAGAAGCTTCCTAGGTGACCTTGGACCAGATGTTCTGTCAGGTCAGGTCAACCTATCTCATGGGATGGATGTTGGGAAGAAAACAGGAGTTGGAGAAGAAGACTCAAAACTTATTGCTTTTCCTCTGCTCTTTTCCGGTCACCGTTCCTGTAACTTTTTTCACCTTGAGCTGTTGCTGGAGTTTCTTCAAGGCCTTGACCAGCTCACTGTTGTTCTTATTGGCATGGTCCAGCTGGATCTCCATTTCATTCAGGTCTGTCTCCATCTTCTTTTTCAGCCGCAGGGCTTCTGCTCGACCTTTGGCCTCCAGATCCAGGCTAGACTGCAGAGCTTCGATGGCACGCTGGTGGTTCTTTCTACAGAAGCGAGCGAAGGTCATTATTAGGTTCCCAAAACCAAGAAAGACACACTGAGATTCTTCTAAGCATTTTTCCTTATCCTTCCCCACCTATAGACAGAATCTTGCCAAAGCAAAGCGAAGTACTTGCACATATTCTGAGAACTTCTAAGGAGGAGCTGACTTGACCGTCTTCCTTCCAACCAAGCTATCTAAACTTCGCTGTCTCTTGGCCCTCTGGAATGCAGCCCCTCCCAGGTGAAGTGGCCCACAAATTCCATCTCCCCCAACCCACATCACCATTATGGCGATAATCGGAATTGTGGCACCAGCAAAAGGGGGTCTGATTCTTAAGGAGCAGATGGCAAATGAATATTCCAAACTTATCTTACAGAGATTGTAACTGGGGCCACCGGGTATTCTGGGCAGGAAAATCCTCTATTGGAGAATGTGATTGATGACCCCTAGCCCACGAATGTGTTCCTTTGACAATCTGAATTATGATACACCCAGAGGGTGGAGATTGGGGTGGAAGCGAGGTCATAGGTGATCGTAAAGTACATATCTCAAGACTCGGCTTCACACAGATCACGCCAGTATGTCGCTCCTAATAAAATATTTGAAGTTTTTTGAAGTTCGGCCCGAGGATCATGATTTAAGTAATGATTTAATCGCTGGAATTCTGACAACAAGCGAGCCTGAATTCTATCTTTAGCTCTCTGGCAGCAAGCATGCTACGGTCCCAGTTGCGAAGCTGAAAAGTTTAGTCAAACCTTGTGGCTTCAAATTCCTCCTCCTTCTCATGGATTCTCCTGTCAATATCTGCCTTGACTTGAGCAAGCTCCAGCTGAATGCGAATCAGCTTGCTCTCTTCCACCTGTTAGCAAACAGAGGAGGAGAACCCTGGCGTCAGTTTCCCCAAACAGGAGTCCCAGCGCTCTTTTCATGTGGCGAGGAAACTTTTTGCATTCCCTGGAGGGTCTGAATCCTTGCGCCCGCTTCTCTGAAGCAAGGATGCGTGACCAAGGAGACCCAGAATGACTAACCCCACGGAAGATGCTACATTACCTCCAGGGAAGACTCAGCTTCCTCCAGGGCCACCTGAAGCTCATCTTTCTCGATTTCCAACTTCTTTTTCATCTTCTGCAGCTCATGGACACTTCTTCCTCCCTCACCCAACTGGTCAATGAGATCCTTGATTTCCTCTGAATGGAAAAAAAAAGATGCATTGCACAGATATGTATTCAAGCTGACCATAGGCTGCCCCAAAGAAGAGAGGGGTCAATTTATTTTCCAAAGCATCACAAGGCAAGAGAAGAAACCACAGATGGAAACTAATCAAGGAGAGACGCAACCTGGAATAAAGGAGAAACTTCCTAGCGAAAATTAACCGGTGGAACAGAAGTTGCCTCCAGAAATTGTGGACACTGGAGGTTTTTAAGAAGAGATTGGACAGTCATTTGCTCAGAATGATATAGGATCTCCTGCCAGAGCAGAGGGTTAGACTAGAAGACCTCCAAGGTCCTTTCCAAGCTGTACTCCAATTCTTATTATTGTCGGAAACCAGCTGGGAAAGTCACAAAACAGCGATCACATGACCCCGGGGCTTTTAGGATACTTGGTGGTTTCCAAGGTCCAGAATTTTGATCACATGGCAGCGGGGATGTTGCGATAGATCTAAGCACGAGAAGTGGTTATAAAAGTCAACTTTTTCAGTGCCGTTGTAACTTTGAGTGGTTGCTAAATGAACGGTTGTTGTAGAGGACTTCCTGAACTCACCCTGAAGAGTCTTGTTGTCCTTCTTCACAGCTTCCAGCTGCTCTAAGGCTTCCTCATAGGCCGTCTTGAGCTTGAAGTTCTCCGTCATGTACATGCGACATTCCTTCTGGGAATTGTCCACTTCCAGTTGGAGCTCCTCACACTTCTGCTGCCATTCAGACAGCATCTTGTCAAAGGCCCGTTGCTTCTTATCCAGGACTGCACAGGCTGCATTGGCCTGGGAAGGAGAAGAAGACAAGCGTCACCCTCAACCGCAAGGTCCATCACTGATGGTCTTGCTTGAACTTCAAGACTTGTCTCTAGGTCTTCATCGTTCTGTTTCTGAGGTTCCTACTAACAAGAAACCAACCTGAACTTCTTCAGTACTGATCAGTGGTGATAGGCTACTGGTTTGGCCTGGTTCAACTGAACAGGTAGAAAAAAAAAACCTACTCATACAACTGAACCAGTTCCTCCAACGATCAGCTGAGAGGATAAAAGAAGGAGAAGCGCATGGGTAGGTAGGAAGGTCACTCTAGCATTCCGTTTCTTCATCCTCTCAGCTGATTGGTGTGTTAGGGGCGCATGCACACACACACACACATACACACACACAATCACCCATTGAACTGGTAGTGACCAAGGTAGGACCCCACAACTGGTACTGAAGTTGAATCTGGCAGGATATTTATTGATACGAGTGGTGCCTATCATTTTCGGTTAACCGTTTAATCTTGGTGACATCATTTTGGGTAATAGGACATGGTTAAATCATCATATTAAACCAGAAGTCGGCAATTGTAGCCCTTCAGAATCCATTTTTGCTGCTTCTAGAGCCCTCCACAATCACATCTCCAAGATTTCACAACAAATCCAATTGTTGCTCTCCCGTTTTAAACAAACTATGGTCTCAAAAACCACCTAGGGAACTTCCAGGGAAGGAAAGCCGTTTATTTGGCCTCACCACCTTCCAAGATCAGAAAGATCTATCAATGAGCCTGCTTGCAATTGCTGAGTAGATTTTGTTACCCTAACATTTGAGTTCAATGTTTACTTGCTTCTACCAGTTTCTTTGCTGAGTTCACACATGATGATAAATCTTATCTGGTTTCTTTGGGGTTGCCATACCCCCATGGTGCAAACCAGCCAGTTGCAGTTCATTGCCAAGAAGAGACCCTTATCCCCAGGAACGTTTGTTATTTGACCTTTTCCAGGTCCAAAGTTAGATCCTCCACTTCCATCTGGAGCTTCTGCTTGTACTTCTCCATGCTGGCTACCCGAGCTTGCGCCGTTTCGGCCGTTTCCTCCGCCTCCTGAAGACGGGCGGTCAGTTTTCTCCTGCAAGCACATCCCAAGACAAGGAAAAAATGTCCCAGATATGAGATAGGTCAAACAACAACAATAGCCTTCTAGATATCGCTGAAATTCTCAGAATCCCTCATCAGGTTGTCCTAGACCTATAACCTTGCTCTATCGCCTTACTCACTTAGTCTCTTCCAGCTCCTCAGTTCTCTGAATAGCATCGGTTTCATATTTGGTCCTCCAGGTTGTAACTTCGGTGTTGAGCTTGGAGACCAAGCGTTGGAGCTCAGCTTTGCCGGTTTGCTCTTCCTCCAACTGCTCTTTGATCAAATCCAGGTCATGTTTGGTGTTGGCCAGACTGACCACTGCAGCACTGCGGGCCTAAGGACAACCACAGTTGTAGCTGATTAATGTCTTTCCCCCATATTTCTTTTGTTTTTTGTTTATAGTTTCTCTTGGGAAAATCCTCAGGCCCAACCAGATGAAAATCATTACTAGGCACTTATAGTTTAATTATCAGAACGCAAGCTTTATGGAGAGTTAATTTCTGAATTTCTGGGAAATCTTGACTATCTCCTTAAAAGTCAAAGTCTCTTGTGATTTTTGCAGATGTCCCCCAAGATTATACTATTTGCTTTTTAGGACCACCAGTTTCTCCTACAACATAATGAAGAAGGTTCTCCAGGATGTTGGGGATCTGGACAAAACCCACGTGAGGAATATCAACACGTGGAGTCTTTGCATGTTCTGATTCTCAACCTTCAAAACCAGGTGAATTTGGAGTTCTTACCTTGGACTCTTCATCCAGTTGTCGCTTGAAGTCGTCCACTTGGGACGTGAGGGATGTCTTGACCCGAAGGACTTGATTGAGCCTTGCCTGACTTTCTTCATGCTCTCGGCTCAGCTCGTTGTTCTCAGCTGCAGGGTAGAAGAATGGAGAACTGGGTTATTGATTAATTTCTCCATCCATCTCACCATACTTCGTTAGTTAATGCTTCACAACAACCTAGAGTCCTGCATCCAGTTTTGGTCACAACACTATAAAAAAGATGTTGAGACTCTAGAAAGAGTATAGAGAAGAGCAACCAGGGTCATTAGGGGACTGGAGACTAAAACATATGAAGAGACAAGATAAATGGAACCTAGCCTTCAAAGGTCGCCCATTGTGCACCTAACTTTCCTTGAAAAAGGGAAACACAATTTCTCCGAGGTATGAATGAATAACTAAAGACATGAGGGTGTGACAATGAAGGACATGAGGCTGGAATTGCTAGCAACTAGGGTGAAAATGTTTTAAAGTTGGATCACTCAATGAAATGAAACAAAATCAAATAGTGGAACTCGGGAGATCGCCCAAGGAAACAACCTTGGAGTCTGTTCCTGATGGCGTTGATTTCTGCTTGATTCCTTTCCATCTCAGCCAGTCGGGAGTTGGCTTCAGCCAGGTTATCCTCCAACCGACGCACATGACCTTCAGCATTCATCTGCAAGGATGTAGAGGAGAAGACAACTTCAGAATAACCCAGAATTCCTGCTTACATTTCAGCAAACCAACTTCAACTCTTGGGACTGGACTCTGCTGCAGGTCACTCACCACAGTGTGGTACTTGTTAGGCCCCCAGAACCACAAAAGACACACTGAGGCTCTTCAGTAATGTCCTTTATCGTTCCTCGCCTATAGACAGAATCTTGCCAGGCTGAAGGAACTACTCGCATCATTAAATATATATTCAGAAGTTCTAGGGAGGAGCTGACCTGACTTTCTTCCTCCCAATCAAAATATCTAAACCAGGGGTGTCCAAACTTCTTGCAAGGAGGGCCAGATTTCATGAGGTGAAAATGTGTTGGGGCCAGACGTTCTTTGAACCATTAACATGAACTGGGAAAAACACTGGCTGGCAGGGATGAGTGACAGGCTGAGCCAGCGGGGAGAAGAGGCTGAAGGCCACTTGTGCTGTCCGGACAGTTCAGAGTTAATGGGATTTGGAATAGTTAGTTAGGAATTGAGAGCTGTCCCCTTAAGGGAATGCATCATGGTAAATGTAGTTAAGGTATTCTGGGTAATGTAGTTCATGTCAAGTGGCCACATCTGTAACCCTGATTGGTCACCGAATTGACCCTCGGTGGGTCGGGGGAGGTTTCTTCGCTCTTGCCTGAACACAGCCTCGTGTTAGCGGCTCTACCCCCTGCTTCTACGATATGGGATGAAAGGGAAGAGATAACCCTCTTTTTACCCAGAAAGTCAGATATGCAAAGGATTGGACATTAAGAAGAATCTTGTCATAACTGTGAGTTATTGAGGATGCCTGATGAACCAATAAAAAAGACTTTGTATGGATGCTTTGTGGAGTTTATCTATCTGTCTTTGTACAGGACAGAATACCACTCAAAATTTGAAAAAGGGCCGCAATTGGGCCCCGGGCTGAACTTTGAACATGCCTGATCTAAACTTTGCTGTCCCTCGGTCCTCTGGAATGCAGCCCCTCCCTTCTGGGAATCCAGACCCTATTCCACCACAGTACACCACCCAATAACTCAATCCATCAAAGGACTCAGGAAAGATCTACCATGTTCCTCATTTTGCCTCTTCAACCATGTGCCAATGACTAGGATGACCAAGAGAAGATGCTGGTAGAGGATCCAACCCTCAGGTTGGTGTTCCCAGCCTCGCGTAACGGCTTTTTTTTTCTCGGTCCGTCCGTACCTTGGATTTCTGGATGTTTTCCATGCTGCTGCTGAGATCATCAATCTCGGCCTTCATGACCTGCTTGTCTTTCTCCAACTTGGATTTGACCCTTTGCAGGTTCTCCAGGTGTTCGGTCATCTCGGCCATGGCGTCGGTGTGCTTCTTGCGCAGGGTGGAAGCCGTGGCCTCGCTCTGCAAGGCGGCTTCTTCCAGTTCTCGCCGGAGCTTAAGCAGCTCAGCCTCCCGTTTGCGGTTCTGCTCAATCTGGACGCAGGAAGAAGAGAAGGAATCAAAGGTAGGCATCCTTGTAGAAAAACTGCAGGAAAAAACTGCAGCAAAAACAACGGCTACCAACCTGCCTTCCATGGAGGACCTGCATCCTGCACGAGTCCAAAAGAGGGCCGTGAAAATATTTACAGACCCCTCACATCCTGGACATAAACTGTTTCAACTCCTTCCCTCAAAACGATGCTATAGAGCCCTGCACACCAGAACAACTAGACCCAAGGACAGTTTTTCCCCAAATGCCATCACTCTGCTAAACAAATAATTCCCTCAATACTGTCCAACTATTTACAAAGTCTGCACAACTATTACTATTAATCTTCTCATCACTCCTTATCCCCTCCCACTTGTGACTGTATGACTGTAACTTTGTCGCTTGTATCCTTATGATTTATATTGACGGTTTCCTAGTAGGATTTGATGGCTTATTGTACCCTATGACTATTATTAAGTGTTGTACCTGATGATTCTTGACTCTTGACGAGTGTATCTTTTCTTTTAGATACCCTGAGAGCATTTGCACCAAGACAAATTCCTTGGGTGTCCAATCACACTTGGCCAATAAAAGAATTCTAATAATTCATCCTCTCCCTTTAAAATAATTAACTCTGCTCTGATGAGGGGTCCTCAACATTGTCTGACCCATCGTGACTTCCAGAACTTGAAAAAACATACAAAAGAGAGATGGCTGGGTGTCCTGTGGGGGATTCGTTCTTTGGAGACTCAGTTTCTCAGCATGTGAAATGGGCATGGCACAGCCATCAGCTACCTTGATTGATGTATGTTTACCTGGGATGTGGTGGCTCCTCCAGCTTCTTCAAGTCTGTCACTGAGCTCTTCCAGTTCCCGGGACAGGTCGCTGCGTTGTTTCTCAATCTAAAAGCGAGTTATCAAAATTATTTTATTTTATTTAAATGTTTACACTTCTCATCTCTCCTATAGAGAGACTAGAGTTGGGAGTATAAATTTCTTTCTTTCTTCTTTCTCTCTTTCTTTCTTTTTCTTTCTCTTTATTTCTCTCTCCCTCTTTCTTTCTTTCTTTCTCTCTTTCCCATTGCCTTTCTTTCTTTC
>NW_020771717.1:0-12443 GCF_900518735.1 Pseudonaja textilis | reverse complement strand
CATAAGACGGGCACGATGACGGGACACGATCGTGCCATTTTTTTTTTTCCTGCGCTGGGGAGGCCACACTTGGAATACCGCCTCCAGTTCTGGTCACCACGATTCAAAGAAAAGATTCTAGAAAGTGTGCAGAGAAGAGCAACAGAAATAAGAAGTCTGGAGGCTGAAGCATGTGATGGTTGACTTGAGGGAACTGGGTATGGACAATCTAAAGAGGAGAAGGACTAGCGGGCGACATGACAGCATCTTCCAATATTTGAGGGGCAGGGAAGAGGGGCGGTCAAGCTATCCTCCGAAGCACCTGAAGGCAGGACAAGAAACAATGGACGGAAACAAACCCAGGAGAGAACCAACCTAGAACTAAGGAGAAATTTATTTATTCATTTATTGAATTTATATTGCCACCTATTCGCCTGTGGCGACTCGAGGCGGCTTACAGAATGTAAAACTGTATTTAAAATAAAAAAACAATCAAAGCTAATAAAACGAATCAAATAAATTAATAAAGTACAATAGGGGAAAAAATAAATAAAAAAGCACCTCCAACTCCGGCAGCGGATCACACTAGCCCTTTGATGGGCACTATCCTGCTTTGGTTTCCCCAGGGCCGCTGGCAAAACCAGGTCTTCAGTGCCTTCCGGAAGAAAGCTAGAGTGGGGGGGCCATTCTAATCTTTGATGGGGGGGGATGATGCTCTAGAGAGAGGGAGCCACCACAGAGAAGGCCCTTCTTCTGGGTCCAACCAGGTGTATCTCCCTCGGGGATGGAGTCCTGATTGGAAAACAATTATTCAGTGGAACGGGTTGCCTTCAGAACTTGTAGGTGCTCCATCACGGGAGGTTATTAAGAAGAGATTGGACAACCAGTTATCCAGAATAGAGTAAGGACTCTTGCCTTGGGCAGGGCGTTGGACTAGACCTCCAAGGTCCTTCCAGACCTTCAATTCATGAAAAGGCTACTACAATCTCCCCATAAAACCCACTTATTCGGGATGGTCTAAGGTTTCCTGCCTTGACCAAGGGGTTTGAGTAGAAGACTTCCAAGATACCCTGACCACCCTATGATTCTGTTGTGGTTCGCCAGCAGCCGGTGCAGCCAGCAGCGGAATCGGACAGTGGGCAAGAATGGGGACCAGTCTGGGAGTCTGGAGAGGACTTGGACAAGGGTCCTGCATCCGATGCAGAGATGGGGCCAGGACCATCTGGGAGTGGGGTACTGCCTTTAGAGCCTTTGGAGTCTGGCAGCAGCAAGGCGGAGGACCCAGGGGAGCCTGTTCCCAGTGCGCGTGTGGGCAGAACTGCTAGAAGGCAAGAGCAGCTGAAACAAAAGGGGCAACTCGGGGGTAAGGCTGGGAGGTGATTGCCCCGCCCATAAGGGATAAAACTCAGGCCAAGATAACGAAACCTTTGCAGGAAGCAAAGTAGTTTGATTAGTTCGGAGTCATCCTTGAAGCTCTTTGTACTTCGGTTGGTTTCTTTTCTAGTTAATTTGATACTTCTGCTTTTGGCAGCACTTCACAGAACTGAAAGGTGTGTGCTTATCTTGGGGAACTATTTGAGATTAATTCCGGCTGGGAATGAAAACAGTTCCCAGCCTTGCAATAAAATAAGTTTTGTTTTAAAAATAAGTTTGTGTGTGATTACTGTTTACGAAGCTTGGATCAGAACAGACTGTATGTCCTATGATCCTGGTCAGATGCCACAAAGAACGTGGGAAGTGTTAGTAATTGGATGGGGGTGGGGAGTGGAGAGAGGTTCTTACCCGAGCCTCCAACTTCATGATGGTCCTCTTCCCACCTTTCAAGGCCAGTTGCTCAGCTTCTTCCATCTTGACCTGCAGGTCCTTGATGGTGACCTCGTGGCTCTTCTTGATTTTCTCCAAGTGCATGGAGTGATCTTGTTCCTGCCGCAGTTCTTCAGCCATGCGGGCGGCCTGAAGGGAACGAAACGAAAGGGAATCAACAACTGGAAGGAGAGAGGTGAACTTCACCCAAACGTGATAATTTTAAATTTAAATTTTCCAAGTTCCTAGAGAAAGATTTGCAGGCCCAGAGATTGACCATCCCTGCTTTGTCCAATGTGCCTTCAAAGAGACAAAGGCAACCTAAGTTCTAGGCAACAATGATAGCTCCCAGGGGCAAAGGACACCTTTGAAAAAGGTATGGTTTTGTTACAAGATGGGTGAAAAATAAATAATATTTTTTAAAAAAAATAAAATAGAAAAGAAAAGAAATTAAATAAAAGAAAAAAAATAAAAGAAATAAAAGAAAAAAAGAAAAACTAAAAGAAAATGAAAATAATAAAATAAAATATAAAAAACTCAGTTTGTTACAAGATGGGTAAATAATAAAAAATAAAAGAAATAAAAATAATAATAAAAGAAAAGAAAAAGAAAAAGAAAAGAAGAAGAATAAAAGAAAACAAAATGTTAAAAAACTCATTCTGTTACAAGATGGGTGAAAAATAAAAAAACAAAACAAATAAAATAAAATAAATAATAAAATAAAATAAAATAATAAAATGAAATAAATAAAATGAAAAATAAAAGAGGAAGAATAAAAAAATAAAAGAAAAATAATTTTAAAAAAGAAAAAAAATTAAAGTAAAAATAAAATAAAAATAAGATAAGATAAAATATAATAAAAATAAAAATAAAAAATAAAAGGGCTCTGTCATTCGAAGGAGTACACTGTTGAAGCTTCCTTCCGGATCCAGAACCATAAACTCACATCCGCCATGGCTTTCTTTGCCTTCTCATCCGCCGATCGGAATTCGCTGATGAGTTCTTCGTGTTCATTGGTTATGCGCGTGAGGTCAGATTCCAGCTTACGCTTGATCACCAGCAAGCTCTGGTTCTGCAGAAGAGAGGAGACCTCAAAGTAGGACCTGTTAAACCAGGGGAGCTCAAACCGTGGCTCATGAGTCCTCCTTCAGGATGGCCAGCCATGTTTGCATAGGCAAAGGCCAGAAGGCTGTCCAAACTTAATTTAAGTTTTGTCTCAGGATCCAATCTGAACTGGGACCAGAGTTTTATTCTTCCAAGCTTTGGGACTTACGTTGGAGCCCATCCTAAGGGAACATCTCTCTCACTCTCTCCAGAATTCGTGCGTTGGGCTGTTCTACATGTTGTATTTATGGGGTTTCTGGTTGTGTGTAGCTTTTAGTTGTTAATTAGGGTGTTGATGGCCAGCTACTAAATCATTGATTGTTGTTTCCTTGTGCAACCGCTGGCCCTCACCTCCTAAGTAACTGATAAGATGGTGGTAAATCAGCTGTTGACTGACAATATTTGTTCCTCATTATACCTTCACAAGGCCAGATTGGTGACTGAGATGTGGCAAAGTTTGGGAAGTTTGTGTAATGTGTAGATTAAAATGTAATAGTTAAAAGTGATAGGGTTATTTCTTGCCTGAGATAAGATTTAAATTCCGCTCTTGTCTTCTCTTCTTGATACAATGGCCAGAACTAAGTAAGTACCAGGGGTGGGATTCTACCAGTTCGCACCTATTCGCTAGAACCGCTTGTTAACATTCTAAGCAGTTCGGAGAACCGGTTGTTAGAAGAAATTACTGGGCTAATCCTGTAAGGAAGGCAGGAAGGAAACATTCTGGTGTTGCTTACAGAAACTGCCTCTCCGTTAACCCTTTTTACATTTTTGGCAGGACTAGATTTCCTGTCTCAGGAATGTCTCTGGAGTTATTTTCCCCTCCTTTGCTGGTACTTTGCTTGTGTGGAGTGGCCATTCAAAGTTACAATGGCACTGGAAAAAAGTGACTTAGGACCATTTTTCACACTTATGACTATTGCAGCATCCTCACAGTCATGAGAGGCCAGGCAGGGAGATGTGTGCCTCGATGTGAGTGATATTGAGTTGGCCACGCCCAGCCAGTCACATGACTACCAAGCCACGCCCACCAACTGAGCCACCCCCACAGAACCCATTGTTAAAAAATTTGAATCCCACCCCTGGTAAGTACCCGTTCCCCAAATGATTATTTAAATTGGCATTTCTCATCCTTGTCAACTTTCAGATGTGTGGACTTCAACACTACCAGAATTCCCCAGACGGATTTGCACAAATCTGAAAATCGTCCAGGTTGAAAAACACTGGTTTAATTTTTTTTAAAAAACCGAGCCAACGGTCTGTTTTTTTCACGCTCCGTTCCTTCTTCCCCATAGAAGGTGGAGGCCATAGGTGTTGACTCACCTGAACATTGAGTTCGTTGTGCCTTTCGGAGACTTCCACCAATTCTTGCTCGATGAGTTTCCGCGAGCGTTCACTGCCCTCCAGGCCGGTGCGCACCTCTTCCAACTCTGTCTGGAGAAGGCTGAGCCGGCGTTCTTGGAGATTGTACTGTTCCCTCAGCTCCTCGTGTTGGCGAGCATCTTCGTCCATCTGCATCTGCATGTCCTGGGGGCAGAAAAGTGTCGGAAGACCCTGCTTAGTCTGAGCCACCAGGTTTCAACCCTGATCAACAGGGGGTGGAGATCCAAGAAATATGTCCAGGATGGAGTTTTAAGTCTACCTGCTGCCTTGAAACTTCCACCTGTATCTCGGATAGGACAAGAGCTTGGGACGATGGGGCTTGCCTTAAAAACAAGGTCATGTATAGCGAGGAAACAGGTAAGTGAAGTTCTTAAGGACTTAATTCTCTAAGGCAGGGGTCTCCAACCTTGGCCACTTTAAGACTGGTGGACTTCAACTCCACCAGTCTTAAAGTGGCCAAAGTTGGAGACCCCTACTCTAAGGGCCTACTCGTAGACATATATTACAGTTTTGCTAATTCATGTCCTACAATAAGCCTTCAGTGACATTCCTTCTGAGTTGTAACCTAAGTTTTTAGGATAGCTTTACTTTTTGCTGGCTCTGAAGGCCTGGCTAGATGTTCAACTGGTTCCTTCTAGATGAAGGTTCCAACACTGGGAACCTTCTCAAGAAAGAACCAGTGAAGTGGAGTGGTGAAAGAGTTGGATGAGGAGCAGGTTCTTAGTCTACTTTCATCTACAGAAGCTTCCTAGGTGACCTTGGACCAGATGTTCTGTCAGGTCAGGTCAACCTATCTCATGGGATGGATGTTGGGAAGAAAACAGGAGTTGGAGAAGAAGACTCAAAACTTATTGCTTTTCCTCTGCTCTTTTCCGGTCACCGTTCCTGTAACTTTTTTCACCTTGAGCTGTTGCTGGAGTTTCTTCAAGGCCTTGACCAGCTCACTGTTGTTCTTATTGGCATGGTCCAGCTGGATCTCCATTTCATTCAGGTCTGTCTCCATCTTCTTTTTCAGCCGCAGGGCTTCTGCTCGACCTTTGGCCTCCAGATCCAGGCTAGACTGCAGAGCTTCGATGGCACGCTGGTGGTTCTTTCTACAGAAGCGAGCGAAGGTCATTATTAGGTTCCCAAAACCAAGAAAGACACACTGAGATTCTTCTAAGCATTTTTCCTTATCCTTCCCCACCTATAGACAGAATCTTGCCAAAGCAAAGCGAAGTACTTGCACATATTCTGAGAACTTCTAAGGAGGAGCTGACTTGACCGTCTTCCTTCCAACCAAGCTATCTAAACTTCGCTGTCTCTTGGCCCTCTGGAATGCAGCCCCTCCCAGGTGAAGTGGCCCACAAATTCCATCTCCCCCAACCCACATCACCATTATGGCGATAATCGGAATTGTGGCACCAGCAAAAGGGGGTCTGATTCTTAAGGAGCAGATGGCAAATGAATATTCCAAACTTATCTTACAGAGATTGTAACTGGGGCCACCGGGTATTCTGGGCAGGAAAATCCTCTATTGGAGAATGTGATTGATGACCCCTAGCCCACGAATGTGTTCCTTTGACAATCTGAATTATGATACACCCAGAGGGTGGAGATTGGGGTGGAAGCGAGGTCATAGGTGATCGTAAAGTACATATCTCAAGACTCGGCTTCACACAGATCACGCCAGTATGTCGCTCCTAATAAAATATTTGAAGTTTTTTGAAGTTCGGCCCGAGGATCATGATTTAAGTAATGATTTAATCGCTGGAATTCTGACAACAAGCGAGCCTGAATTCTATCTTTAGCTCTCTGGCAGCAAGCATGCTACGGTCCCAGTTGCGAAGCTGAAAAGTTTAGTCAAACCTTGTGGCTTCAAATTCCTCCTCCTTCTCATGGATTCTCCTGTCAATATCTGCCTTGACTTGAGCAAGCTCCAGCTGAATGCGAATCAGCTTGCTCTCTTCCACCTGTTAGCAAACAGAGGAGGAGAACCCTGGCGTCAGTTTCCCCAAACAGGAGTCCCAGCGCTCTTTTCATGTGGCGAGGAAACTTTTTGCATTCCCTGGAGGGTCTGAATCCTTGCGCCCGCTTCTCTGAAGCAAGGATGCGTGACCAAGGAGACCCAGAATGACTAACCCCACGGAAGATGCTACATTACCTCCAGGGAAGACTCAGCTTCCTCCAGGGCCACCTGAAGCTCATCTTTCTCGATTTCCAACTTCTTTTTCATCTTCTGCAGCTCATGGACACTTCTTCCTCCCTCACCCAACTGGTCAATGAGATCCTTGATTTCCTCTGAATGGAAAAAAAAAGATGCATTGCACAGATATGTATTCAAGCTGACCATAGGCTGCCCCAAAGAAGAGAGGGGTCAATTTATTTTCCAAAGCATCACAAGGCAAGAGAAGAAACCACAGATGGAAACTAATCAAGGAGAGACGCAACCTGGAATAAAGGAGAAACTTCCTAGCGAAAATTAACCGGTGGAACAGAAGTTGCCTCCAGAAATTGTGGACACTGGAGGTTTTTAAGAAGAGATTGGACAGTCATTTGCTCAGAATGATATAGGATCTCCTGCCAGAGCAGAGGGTTAGACTAGAAGACCTCCAAGGTCCTTTCCAAGCTGTACTCCAATTCTTATTATTGTCGGAAACCAGCTGGGAAAGTCACAAAACAGCGATCACATGACCCCGGGGCTTTTAGGATACTTGGTGGTTTCCAAGGTCCAGAATTTTGATCACATGGCAGCGGGGATGTTGCGATAGATCTAAGCACGAGAAGTGGTTATAAAAGTCAACTTTTTCAGTGCCGTTGTAACTTTGAGTGGTTGCTAAATGAACGGTTGTTGTAGAGGACTTCCTGAACTCACCCTGAAGAGTCTTGTTGTCCTTCTTCACAGCTTCCAGCTGCTCTAAGGCTTCCTCATAGGCCGTCTTGAGCTTGAAGTTCTCCGTCATGTACATGCGACATTCCTTCTGGGAATTGTCCACTTCCAGTTGGAGCTCCTCACACTTCTGCTGCCATTCAGACAGCATCTTGTCAAAGGCCCGTTGCTTCTTATCCAGGACTGCACAGGCTGCATTGGCCTGGGAAGGAGAAGAAGACAAGCGTCACCCTCAACCGCAAGGTCCATCACTGATGGTCTTGCTTGAACTTCAAGACTTGTCTCTAGGTCTTCATCGTTCTGTTTCTGAGGTTCCTACTAACAAGAAACCAACCTGAACTTCTTCAGTACTGATCAGTGGTGATAGGCTACTGGTTTGGCCTGGTTCAACTGAACAGGTAGAAAAAAAAAACCTACTCATACAACTGAACCAGTTCCTCCAACGATCAGCTGAGAGGATAAAAGAAGGAGAAGCGCATGGGTAGGTAGGAAGGTCACTCTAGCATTCCGTTTCTTCATCCTCTCAGCTGATTGGTGTGTTAGGGGCGCATGCACACACACACACACATACACACACACAATCACCCATTGAACTGGTAGTGACCAAGGTAGGACCCCACAACTGGTACTGAAGTTGAATCTGGCAGGATATTTATTGATACGAGTGGTGCCTATCATTTTCGGTTAACCGTTTAATCTTGGTGACATCATTTTGGGTAATAGGACATGGTTAAATCATCATATTAAACCAGAAGTCGGCAATTGTAGCCCTTCAGAATCCATTTTTGCTGCTTCTAGAGCCCTCCACAATCACATCTCCAAGATTTCACAACAAATCCAATTGTTGCTCTCCCGTTTTAAACAAACTATGGTCTCAAAAACCACCTAGGGAACTTCCAGGGAAGGAAAGCCGTTTATTTGGCCTCACCACCTTCCAAGATCAGAAAGATCTATCAATGAGCCTGCTTGCAATTGCTGAGTAGATTTTGTTACCCTAACATTTGAGTTCAATGTTTACTTGCTTCTACCAGTTTCTTTGCTGAGTTCACACATGATGATAAATCTTATCTGGTTTCTTTGGGGTTGCCATACCCCCATGGTGCAAACCAGCCAGTTGCAGTTCATTGCCAAGAAGAGACCCTTATCCCCAGGAACGTTTGTTATTTGACCTTTTCCAGGTCCAAAGTTAGATCCTCCACTTCCATCTGGAGCTTCTGCTTGTACTTCTCCATGCTGGCTACCCGAGCTTGCGCCGTTTCGGCCGTTTCCTCCGCCTCCTGAAGACGGGCGGTCAGTTTTCTCCTGCAAGCACATCCCAAGACAAGGAAAAAATGTCCCAGATATGAGATAGGTCAAACAACAACAATAGCCTTCTAGATATCGCTGAAATTCTCAGAATCCCTCATCAGGTTGTCCTAGACCTATAACCTTGCTCTATCGCCTTACTCACTTAGTCTCTTCCAGCTCCTCAGTTCTCTGAATAGCATCGGTTTCATATTTGGTCCTCCAGGTTGTAACTTCGGTGTTGAGCTTGGAGACCAAGCGTTGGAGCTCAGCTTTGCCGGTTTGCTCTTCCTCCAACTGCTCTTTGATCAAATCCAGGTCATGTTTGGTGTTGGCCAGACTGACCACTGCAGCACTGCGGGCCTAAGGACAACCACAGTTGTAGCTGATTAATGTCTTTCCCCCATATTTCTTTTGTTTTTTGTTTATAGTTTCTCTTGGGAAAATCCTCAGGCCCAACCAGATGAAAATCATTACTAGGCACTTATAGTTTAATTATCAGAACGCAAGCTTTATGGAGAGTTAATTTCTGAATTTCTGGGAAATCTTGACTATCTCCTTAAAAGTCAAAGTCTCTTGTGATTTTTGCAGATGTCCCCCAAGATTATACTATTTGCTTTTTAGGACCACCAGTTTCTCCTACAACATAATGAAGAAGGTTCTCCAGGATGTTGGGGATCTGGACAAAACCCACGTGAGGAATATCAACACGTGGAGTCTTTGCATGTTCTGATTCTCAACCTTCAAAACCAGGTGAATTTGGAGTTCTTACCTTGGACTCTTCATCCAGTTGTCGCTTGAAGTCGTCCACTTGGGACGTGAGGGATGTCTTGACCCGAAGGACTTGATTGAGCCTTGCCTGACTTTCTTCATGCTCTCGGCTCAGCTCGTTGTTCTCAGCTGCAGGGTAGAAGAATGGAGAACTGGGTTATTGATTAATTTCTCCATCCATCTCACCATACTTCGTTAGTTAATGCTTCACAACAACCTAGAGTCCTGCATCCAGTTTTGGTCACAACACTATAAAAAAGATGTTGAGACTCTAGAAAGAGTATAGAGAAGAGCAACCAGGGTCATTAGGGGACTGGAGACTAAAACATATGAAGAGACAAGATAAATGGAACCTAGCCTTCAAAGGTCGCCCATTGTGCACCTAACTTTCCTTGAAAAAGGGAAACACAATTTCTCCGAGGTATGAATGAATAACTAAAGACATGAGGGTGTGACAATGAAGGACATGAGGCTGGAATTGCTAGCAACTAGGGTGAAAATGTTTTAAAGTTGGATCACTCAATGAAATGAAACAAAATCAAATAGTGGAACTCGGGAGATCGCCCAAGGAAACAACCTTGGAGTCTGTTCCTGATGGCGTTGATTTCTGCTTGATTCCTTTCCATCTCAGCCAGTCGGGAGTTGGCTTCAGCCAGGTTATCCTCCAACCGACGCACATGACCTTCAGCATTCATCTGCAAGGATGTAGAGGAGAAGACAACTTCAGAATAACCCAGAATTCCTGCTTACATTTCAGCAAACCAACTTCAACTCTTGGGACTGGACTCTGCTGCAGGTCACTCACCACAGTGTGGTACTTGTTAGGCCCCCAGAACCACAAAAGACACACTGAGGCTCTTCAGTAATGTCCTTTATCGTTCCTCGCCTATAGACAGAATCTTGCCAGGCTGAAGGAACTACTCGCATCATTAAATATATATTCAGAAGTTCTAGGGAGGAGCTGACCTGACTTTCTTCCTCCCAATCAAAATATCTAAACCAGGGGTGTCCAAACTTCTTGCAAGGAGGGCCAGATTTCATGAGGTGAAAATGTGTTGGGGCCAGACGTTCTTTGAACCATTAACATGAACTGGGAAAAACACTGGCTGGCAGGGATGAGTGACAGGCTGAGCCAGCGGGGAGAAGAGGCTGAAGGCCACTTGTGCTGTCCGGACAGTTCAGAGTTAATGGGATTTGGAATAGTTAGTTAGGAATTGAGAGCTGTCCCCTTAAGGGAATGCATCATGGTAAATGTAGTTAAGGTATTCTGGGTAATGTAGTTCATGTCAAGTGGCCACATCTGTAACCCTGATTGGTCACCGAATTGACCCTCGGTGGGTCGGGGGAGGTTTCTTCGCTCTTGCCTGAACACAGCCTCGTGTTAGCGGCTCTACCCCCTGCTTCTACGATATGGGATGAAAGGGAAGAGATAACCCTCTTTTTACCCAGAAAGTCAGATATGCAAAGGATTGGACATTAAGAAGAATCTTGTCATAACTGTGAGTTATTGAGGATGCCTGATGAACCAATAAAAAAGACTTTGTATGGATGCTTTGTGGAGTTTATCTATCTGTCTTTGTACAGGACAGAATACCACTCAAAATTTGAAAAAGGGCCGCAATTGGGCCCCGGGCTGAACTTTGAACATGCCTGATCTAAACTTTGCTGTCCCTCGGTCCTCTGGAATGCAGCCCCTCCCTTCTGGGAATCCAGACCCTATTCCACCACAGTACACCACCCAATAACTCAATCCATCAAAGGACTCAGGAAAGATCTACCATGTTCCTCATTTTGCCTCTTCAACCATGTGCCAATGACTAGGATGACCAAGAGAAGATGCTGGTAGAGGATCCAACCCTCAGGTTGGTGTTCCCAGCCTCGCGTAACGGCTTTTTTTTTCTCGGTCCGTCCGTACCTTGGATTTCTGGATGTTTTCCATGCTGCTGCTGAGATCATCAATCTCGGCCTTCATGACCTGCTTGTCTTTCTCCAACTTGGATTTGACCCTTTGCAGGTTCTCCAGGTGTTCGGTCATCTCGGCCATGGCGTCGGTGTGCTTCTTGCGCAGGGTGGAAGCCGTGGCCTCGCTCTGCAAGGCGGCTTCTTCCAGTTCTCGCCGGAGCTTAAGCAGCTCAGCCTCCCGTTTGCGGTTCTGCTCAATCTGGACGCAGGAAGAAGAGAAGGAATCAAAGGTAGGCATCCTTGTAGAAAAACTGCAGGAAAAAACTGCAGCAAAAACAACGGCTACCAACCTGCCTTCCATGGAGGACCTGCATCCTGCACGAGTCCAAAAGAGGGCCGTGAAAATATTTACAGACCCCTCACATCCTGGACATAAACTGTTTCAACTCCTTCCCTCAAAACGATGCTATAGAGCCCTGCACACCAGAACAACTAGACCCAAGGACAGTTTTTCCCCAAATGCCATCACTCTGCTAAACAAATAATTCCCTCAATACTGTCCAACTATTTACAAAGTCTGCACAACTATTACTATTAATCTTCTCATCACTCCTTATCCCCTCCCACTTGTGACTGTATGACTGTAACTTTGTCGCTTGTATCCTTATGATTTATATTGACGGTTTCCTAGTAGGATTTGATGGCTTATTGTACCCTATGACTATTATTAAGTGTTGTACCTGATGATTCTTGACTCTTGACGAGTGTATCTTTTCTTTTAGATACCCTGAGAGCATTTGCACCAAGACAAATTCCTTGGGTGTCCAATCACACTTGGCCAATAAAAGAATTCTAATAATTCATCCTCTCCCTTTAAAATAATTAACTCTGCTCTGATGAGGGGTCCTCAACATTGTCTGACCCATCGTGACTTCCAGAACTTGAAAAAACATACAAAAGAGAGATGGCTGGGTGTCCTGTGGGGGATTCGTTCTTTGGAGACTCAGTTTCTCAGCATGTGAAATGGGCATGGCACAGCCATCAGCTACCTTGATTGATGTATGTTTACCTGGGATGTGGTGGCTCCTCCAGCTTCTTCAAGTCTGTCACTGAGCTCTTCCAGTTCCCGGGACAGGTCGCTGCGTTGTTTCTCAATCTAAAAGCGAGTTATCAAAATTATTTTATTTTATTTAAATGTTTACACTTCTCATCTCTCCTATAGAGAGACTAGAGTTGGGAGTATAAATTTCTTTCTTTCTTCTTTCTCTCTTTCTTTCTTTTTCTTTCTCTTTATTTCTCTCTCCCTCTTTCTTTCTTTCTTTCTCTCTTTCCCATTGCCTTTCTTTCTTTC
>NW_020771715.1:0-12451 GCF_900518735.1 Pseudonaja textilis | reverse complement strand
AGAAAGAAAGAAAGAAAGAAAGAAAGAAAGAAAGAAAGAAAGAAAGACGGAGGGAAAGAGACCCAGCCATCCTTACCTTCCTGGTCGCCGCCCTGCTCGGCCTCACCGCCCACCGAAGACCCCGCTGCCTCCTCCGCCGCCGCTGCCGAGGCCTCCTCGCCGGCTTCCGCGGCCCGCTGGGCGCCGTTGACCCCTCCGGGCTGCGCGGGGCCTTCCGCGGGCTCGGTTTGGGCCTGCTCGCCGCCGGCCGACGCCGCTGCTGCCGCTGCCGTCGTCGTCGTCGCCGCGGACGCCGACGCCTCAGGCTTCTCCGGGGGCTGCTCCTCCTCGTCGGCCAGCAGCGCCTCCTCGTCTTCCTCCTCCTCCTCTTCGTCCTCCTCTTCTTCCTCCTCTTCCTCTTCCTCCTCCTCCTCCTCGTCGTCGTCGTCGCCGTCCCCCTCAACGCCCAGGCGGGCCCGAGTGAGGCTTTGCCCGGCCGCCCCCGACTCGGCGCCGGCTTCTTCAGGCCCGGCGGCCAGCATCTCGGCGTCGAGGGCCTCTTGGAGCCGCTGGACCAGGTCGAGTTTGAGGCCTCGCGAATCCAGGCCCCGCCGCCCGAGCTCGGCCCGCAGCTCCGTCACCTTCAGCCGCTTCACGTCCATGGCGCGCGCGCTCCGCGGATGAGGGAGGGAGGGGAGGGAGGCGCGCTCCGACGCCAACGCGCCTGCGCGGGCAGCCCCGCCGCGCGCCAGGCAAAGGACCGCGCCGCCCGGCGGCTACACCCTTTGCGGAGCGGAGATTAAGGGGGGCCGACTGCGCCTGCGCGAGTGTGCGGCTCTTTTTCCCCCCCCTCCTCCCTGGCGCGCGTGAGAGAGACCGTCGGAGGCGGGTGCGCAAGCGCGGACGGGCGGGGGGGAAAGCGAGCGAGCGAATTGAGAGACAGGAAAGGCCGGCCGAGGAAGAAAAGGGAGCCCGCGCAGGCGCGCGCGCCTCTCTGGTCTAATCCGCGCATGCGCGGGAACCCCCGTTTTTTTTTTGTTTTTTTTTTTTTAAATCCTTTTCTTTCACGTTTGAGTTTAAAACGGAAGAGGCCGTTTCTTTTTGCTTTCCCTTTCTCCTTCCTCCCTGCCGCTAATATAATAAATAAGAATATCGTCTCCTTGGAAGGCGACTGAAGCGGGAATGTCTTTTCCTCACGTTGTGTTGTTTTTTTTGAAAGGAGAGGTTTGGCTCATGGCTTTTTAAAAAGCTCCTGAGCATGCGCGCGCGGGCTTTGGGCGCGCGCGGGCTCTGCGTCGTGTCGATTCGAACGAGCGTAAGGCAACTGGAGGAAAAGAACGAGGCCGAGGTTTCTGATTGGCTGCGGCTCCGCCAATTGGAGAAAAGAGAAGATGTTGGGTCTCCTGGTTTGATTTTTTAAAAAAATGTCCAACCAGTCTCTGCCTTGATTGGATGAAACTGTTTCTCTTTTTTTTTCAATTGGAGGTGCCGCCATCTTCCACGCCCTCCCACCTCAGAAAATAATATCTCAGCAAAAGACAAATACTAAAATGAGAATTTTTATTTTTTTCTTGGGCAAGTGCAGCTTTCAAATCAAACCCTTTTCAAACCCTTCTATGCATGGGGGAAAGAAACGAAGCAGCATCATTGTTACCTGCTTAGCCATCTTTACCAAAAAGAAAACCCTCTGCTTGGACAATTCTTTATTTAAACCCTTAAATAAGAAGAATTGCACGTTTCATGCACATCATTCATTTTTTTATATATTAAACGTTAATATACATCATGCACCTCTTTACATATATATTCTCCAAGTTGGCTAAAACAAAAAATGCAATTTAAGGAAACTAAAATCTCATTTATCCTCTTTTATCTCAAGAAACTTACTATAATTAAATCTTTGGGAAGGGAACCTTGACTTTCCAAAGGCTGGACAGATAGAAAGTTGGATTTGATTTCCAATTTCACTGGCTATTTGTGAAGCTTTTTAAAAAAAATCTCTGCAGTTTTATGCAGGCAAATATAGCTATGAGAGCTATTCTTGTTCTCACTCATTTCTTTGACAAATGTATATAACCTGTCCTCTTTATGTATATCTGATACCACTGCATCAAACACCTATATATTGTTTTAAATGTAATTGTTTTTCTATCCTGTTTTACTATATTGCAAGCCACTGAATAGAAGCATAGAAACCTAGAAAACTGACAGCAGAAAAAGATCTAGCAGTCCATAAACTGCACTTGGAGGTTTTTAAATGTTTTATATTTTTATTTTATTTTGTTGTCAAATGATGGACATGTGTTTATCCGAAGCATAATATGATAATGTAAATTTAAATAAATATATGCTACCATCTCAACAGCTATTTTGATTGCTATATTCTTGTTGTTAGCATCTATATTTTGGTCAGACACTAAGAAAAACTAGTATATATCTTTTGGCTATCTTTTCAGGGAAGTTTTGATTTATTTAGGGTCTCCCTAAAATGTAATATTTTGGAATTTTCTATCCTAAATAACTATGAATGGACTTTCTTCTTTGTTAATTGCATCAACATTCATCCCAAGGATTTTCTCCTTTTTAATTTTCTTCTAGAACTTCTTGCTTGTATAATTCAGTATCGTGACATTGGAATCATAGTACAGCAAAGAACATAGGACTTCAGGTCCACTCTATGTTTTATGAAGAAACCCCCAAAATCTTTTCTCTTAATTCATGGCTCTAATACCCCAACTGGTTATTCTATAAAATGTGATATCTCTGAAAAGCACTTAAAATCATGCTGCTCTCCCAGGTGCTGGAAAATCAGGAATAACTGCATTGCCTGATCCAGATCTGATTTTGCTTCTAGATGCATCTATACTCCTTTTCCAGAAATGTACAATGGACCTGAAAAAGGAGCAAAAAATCCCTGCTCCATCTATGCCCCCGTGATGGGTACCCCAAAGTTGTGCATTAAATAGATTTAAAAGTTGAAAATAATTAGATACGGTCTAAAGTAAAGTAGAATAGAAAATATAATAGATTATAGAATATATACAGTATTGATCATAATGTAGAATACACACACACACACACACACACACACACACACAGACAAACACAATACAGAAGCCTGATGATGGCAGATGAGATTCTGCCGAAACATTGCTGCAACTTTAAAAGCACAACTATAATGACGTGGGAAAATACATACATATATGATTAGGTTAGATTGGATTGGATTGGAATGGAATGGAATGGAATAGGAATAGAATATAGAATAGAAGTAGAATACAGGTAGAATATAGTATAGAACAGGGGTCTCCAAACTTGGCCACTTTAAAACTTGTAGACTTCAACTCCCAGAATTCCCCCAGAATAGCTGGCTGGAGAATTCTGGGAGTTGAAATCCACAAGTCTTAAAGTGGCCAAGTTTGGAGACCTCTGGTATAGAATGTAGAGTGTAGAAAATAGAATAGAATATAGAATAGATTAGAATATAGTATAGAAAATAGAATGGAATAGAACAGTATATACAGTACAATAGAATAGTACTGTATATAGAACAGAGCAAAATATAGTAACTTTATTTGGCCAAATTTGATTAGACAGACAAGGAATTTAGTGCAGAACCTTTCAAAGTACATGCAAACAGAGAAAACAATAACAACAATAACAATACAAAAAGTATGCAACCAGGAGAAGGGGGAAATAAGAGATAATAAAAGGATAAGTAACCCTACCGCCATTTCTATCCTACGGGTTAATAACGTCCCAGTTTACACACCAAGGCTTCCCCACAGCCTGCCCAAACCTGCAAAACGAGAGGTTTTTGCCCCTAAAAAGAAAACCCCACAATTTTAAAACTCCAACCCATCAGCTGGCGGTTCAGCGGGTCACATGGCAACCTCCGCCTTCCATTTTGGTAGTTTTTTTCCGCCGGCCACTCGGCTTCCGGTCCCGAAGGGGGCGTGGCAGAACCTGGAGAGCAGCCGCCGCAGCCTGGTTTGCATGGTCGGTTGGCAGGAGCCGATGGTCTTCGTAGGCCTCGCATGGCGTCGGCGAAGGTACCCTCCCCATGGTGCAGGCAACCCCGGGAAAGGGGCACAGAGAGGGGGTCCCTTCCTCCCTTTACTTGCATTCCTGCCAGGGAAGAGCCCTGATTAAAAATGTGGGGCCAAACGGGTTGGGGGTGGCTTGCTTTCTTGCAAATTTGCAAGTTTGCCATTTGCAGCAAAACATATAAAAAATAGAATAGTATAGACAGTACAATAGAATAGTACTGTATATAGAACAGAATATAGTAGCTTTATTTGGCCAAATTTGATTAGACAGACGAGGAATTTAGTGCAGAAGCTTTCAATGTACATGCAAACAGGGAAAACAATACAAAAAAGTTGCATTAGGCGGCTTGCATTTGCACACCCTCAATGCAATGGGAAGATCGAACCATGTCATCCAAAATTTTGTATTATTATTATTACGGGGGGTTGCACAGTCAGCCAGATGTTTGGCTGGAGTTTGCACATTCGGCCACCTGTGGAGCCCTTCCCAAAGATTTGTGAGAGAAGCCGGTGTTTAATATTTATATTTCTTAAAGGCTGGTGGCAGGACGGCAGCTGTTGCAAGCCAAGGTGCCTTTTGCAATTGATGCAGGGGGATTTTGTCAATCCCCATGGTATCCTATTGCACTGAGTCAGCTAGATAGTTAGAATCGGATTTGGTATTTTTATCCATTCATCCAGCCCTTCCCAATAACCAGGTGTTTTAATAACAGGCAGAGATGTTTAATAAATCTCCTCCCAGGCTGGCAGCTGTTCCAACTCAATCTGCTTTCTTCAATTGATTAGGCTGATGAGAAGGTCACAAAAAGGGGATCCCACGACCCATGGGACACTGCGACCGTTGTAAGTAGGAGTCCATTGCCAAGCATCTCTGGATCACATGGCTGCAACGGTTGTAAGGGTGGAAAACGGTCCTAAAAGTCACGCTTTGCAATCACGTCACTTAATGGACCGCCGTAAGTCGAGGGCTGTATTTTATTGCAATTCTCTTTCTCTCCTCCGACGGTCAGGTTCCTTCCCATGCAATCCCTGAGCAACGGCTGCAACAGGCTCGCACTTTTAAGGAGGAAGGGAACCACTGCTACAAAGAAGGACGTTTTAGGGACGCCGTGAGCCGTTACCATTGGGCTTTGCTGCAAATTAAGGGCCTCGACCCCAACATGCCTTTCCCCCTGCAGGAGTTCATGGCTGACAAGCCGGCCATGACAGCAGACCAGGAGAAAGAACTCTACACCATCCGGTGCGATTGCTACAATAATCTTGCCGGTAAGCCAGCTTGCTGATATTTTTCCCCCACCCCTCTTGTCGGTAAACTTAGCAGCCAGAGATAGAGCAATGCCTTGACTTATGACCACCAGTGGGGGGCCTCAAATTCCTGTCGCGATATTGGCCTCATGAGTTTGGCCTCATGTTAACAACCTTGTCAACCCATAAAACATTTATTTCTATGCCTGCTTTAAGAGTTGTCACGAACAGAAGTGGGGTGGAGGAGGAAATTTGAAAGACCAGGGCGGCAGTTTGGAACCAAAAGTGCATTCCATCCTTTTCTTGCAAAGATTGTAACAAAGCCGTACCAGAGTTTCTGCCTGCAAATCTCTTCATTGGAGAATGCGATTGATGACTCTCAGCTAGGAACATGTTTCTCGTGGGAGAATATGAATTAGGATGCACCCAAAAGGGGTAGCAGGGGTGGAAAACCAGGATTAAGGGTGACAGTGAATTACGTGTCCCAGAGTCGGCTTCGTACAGTTCTTACCGACATGTTTGCTCCTAATAAATCCTTCAAAGTTTTCGAAGCTTGGCTCGAGGATCATGATTTAATTAGAACAGCTGAACCGGAATCCTGACAGCAAGCCGATTCTGAGACACATAATTCACTGTCACCCTCGATCCTGATAGCTTTGGAACCAAGTTGTCCTAACGTCGGATGGTTGCTAAGCAACTGTCGCGAGTCGAGGACTTCCTGTGTTTAACTGAAAAATGGACACGGTCCGGATCTTCCAGCTTCCAAGCGGATTTTCACTCCAGCGAAGGTGTTACTCATTTGCCATTTTTATAAGTGGGTTTCTTTTCTTTTTTTTAACCTTTTGTTGTTGTCGTGTCCCGGAAAGCACATGTCTCTGTCTTTTTTAACCTGTCTGTCTCTCCAGCTTGCCTCCTTCAGATGCCGCCTGTGAATTACGAGCGGGTTAAAGACTACAGTCTCAAAGTCCTAGAGAGGCAAGCCGACAACGTCAAGGCACTGTACCGAGCCGGTGTGGCGTTCTACCACCTGGGGAATTACGACAAAGCACAACATTACCTGTTGTCGGCAACCAGCCGGCAGCCCAAAGGTGAGGAATAGAGGCGATCTTCGACTTAGAGTCGCAAATAAGCCCAGACGTGATGTTGCTAAGTGAGACGTTCTGTTAAGTGAGTTTTGTTTCCTTGCGGGCATTTCATGACCCAACTTAAGTAACATCAGTGCTAGAAGGGAGTGGGGTTTGCTGTCTGCAATCCAGCTATAGTACTTGTATATAAACAGAGAGCAAAACCCACTCCCTTCTATCACTGCTGTTCCCTAGTTGGGTCATGAAACGTCTGCGAGAAAACCACCCAGCTCATAGATCAACAGGGACCCCACAATTCTCCTCCTCCTCCGTTTTAGCACTGATGACATTCCCTAGCTGGATCATGAAATGTCTGCAAGAAAACCACCCACCTCAGAGAACACCAAGAACTCCACAGCTGGGCTGGGGTGGTTGGGTGTTGGACTAGATGCCCTTCAAGGTCCCTTCTAGCTCTGTTCATCACTATCTGTAACAGGTTCTCCTCTCTGCAAACCCTACTTCCTCCTAGCACTGATGATGTTCCCTAGTTGGTTCATGAAACGTCTGCAAGAAAACCACCAAACTTGGAGCGCACCAAAGACCCCCCAAAGCCGATACCTGTTTGGCTTAGCACTACGTAGGCAAGCAAATCCTGGACGTTTTAACTTTTAAAAAACTTTTTTCTTTCCCTTCTCTCTCTCTCCCCAGATGCGAACGTCAAACGTTATCTGCAGCTGACCAAATCACAGCTCAGTATTTATCTTCAGCAAGAAAAACAGTTGTACATGGGAATGTTTGGGTAGCAAAAACCAGCCGTCCGTGAAAATCTCCAAGGTTGCAAATCGTACATTTCTGGTTTTATTCTTGTGGACGACACGCAATCGATCGATTCTGAAGTTAGGTAGTGCCTTGGAAAAAAATGCTAATAGCCAGCCCACCTAGGAATAACACTTATCAACCAAATGTCCTCAGTATCCATTTCCAACACGTTTCCTTCCTCCTGTTTGTTCATAAAATCTTGTGAGAAATTCACCCAGACTGGATGTGAGTTCTTTTGAATTCGGGAGAAGCTGAATGCTGAAAGTGAATCGCTTGTTTTGCCTTCCTGTCTCCAGATGGGAAGAACACAGGCATCATTTCAAATCACAGCCTGGGATCGCTCATTGCTTAAAATGTCATTTATGGAAATAAAAATATTTTCCCCCCCCATGAAACGGGCAAAGCCCGAAGCAAGGAAATCCGGCTCTGCGTAAATCTGATATTCTCTCGTTTTATTGCTGTGGCATTTTGGATCTACCTACCTTGCAATCAAAGTAAAACTACTCAAATGTTGGCTTGTCTTCTTAAAAGCCTCACGGTTCGCTTTAAAAGGTTGATTTAGGTTCATGCAGTAGCCAAATCTGATATTAAGGAAGGGGAATAGTTGTAGCTCAGGATCTGATGCTCTCTGAGCTTGGTGGTTTTTCTTGCAGACGTTTCACGACCCAGCTAGGGAACGTTATCAGTGCTAGAAGGGGGAAGGAGGAGAAGAATTGTGGGGTCCTTGGTGCTCTCTGAGCTTGTTTCTTTTCTTGCAGACGTTTCACGACCCAGCTAGGGAACATCTTCAATGCTAGAAGGGGATGGGGATTGTGGAAAGGAGGAGGAATGCGGAGTCCTTGATGCTTTCTGAGCTTGGTGGTTTTCTTGCAGGCATGACCCAAACTAGGTAGCATTATCAGTAGGGGTAACCCATCAACTTACATCGATTCATTTAGTGACGGTTCAAAGTGACAAAGGCACTGAAAAGACTGACTGGTGACTCTCTTTCACACAACCACTGTAGCACCCCCAGGCTCACACAATCAAAATTCAGGCGCTTGGCGACCGACTCACATTTAAGGCGAAACTCACTTCACAAATGTTTCACTTAGCGTCAAATTTGAGGCTCAGATGTCGTAAGTTGAAGGAGCATGGTTAGTTTGAGAAGGGTCCTGCCCTCCCAAATACCCAGCTTGTGTCGTCTTCTGCAAAGAAAGGATGGCCTTGCAACTGTATTGACAATTCTGCAAATATAATTTTTTCTTTTAATGGTTATTATCTCTTTTGCTGGGTCACCTCCCTGCAAGCTGGCCTCCTCCCTTATTTCTAAGCAAATATTTTTCTCCTTGTCAGCAGCTGGGAAACGGGGCTGTTTTGAGTTTCCCAGGTGCCTTTTTTATCTTTATCCTTTGCAAATAAAAAGATATTTCTTTTTGTGTGTGCGTGTGTGTAGTTTGCTGCTTCCTTTTTTTCACCCAGGGCCAAGATCTCCTTTGCTGCTGCTTGTATAATCCTCTTAAGGATCTACATTGGGAGCAGAAAGTCCCAGAAAATATGGGAATTCGTCTTAGGATCTCTGCTTCTTGTTTCTCTTTTAAGAATATTAAGGTGCTAGTCCTTATGGCAAGAGAATTTGCCAACACAGATGCTGCATTTTAAAAGCACAATAGGGATTTGTCTTCCGGCTCTATCATGAATAAAAGTCTGTAGAGATTCTATTCTATATCCTATATTCTATTACATTCTATTCTATTCTATTCTCTATTCTATTTTCTATTCTATTCTATATCCTATATTCTATTACATTATATTCTATATTCTATTCTCTATTCTATTCTATTTTCTATTCTATTCTATATTCTATTACATTCTATTCTATTCTCTATTCTATCGCACACCGGCTGGTTCACGATACAGGTAGTCCTTGACAACAATGGTTTGTTTAGTGACTGTTCAAAGCTACATCATCACTGAGAGAAAAAAAACCCTGCATGACTGTTTTTCACACTTAACAACTTATGGTCTCCCCGTGATCACGTGAAGGAAATTCGGGCGTTTGGCAACTGACTCGTATTTATGACGGTTGCAGTATCCTGGGCGGGGCGGGGGGGGGTTTCACGTGATCTCCCTTTTGCAACCTAACAAGCCAAGTCACTGGAGATTCACTTAATAATGGCAACGATTCACTTAACAGCCGCGGCAAGGAAGGTCGTAAAACAGGGCAAATCTCGCCAAGCAAATGTCTCGCTTAGCAGCATCCACGTTGGGCTCTATTGAGGTCGTAAGTCAAGGACTAACCTGTACGTGGTTTAAACACGGTTTGTCCAATAAACTGCACAACTCGGTTAGCGACGGAAATTCCCGTCCCAATTGTGCTCAGAAGTCCAGGATCATTTCAAAAGCTCCTTTCTGATTGCATCGCGAGCGGCAGACATATCCAGCTTGTTTGGCCAAGGACGCAGTTTACTCCATTGCAATAAGCCATAACGTGGGTTTGTTTGGTTCTGGATTAGTGCTGTCTGGACATTCAGGCCGTGTTATCGGCAGTCTACCCTACAAAGATAGGACGTCCCCAGGCAGTTTAACCATATCGTGACTCAAATGCTCCCACTCCCCTATACGCACAACCCAGCGGTGGGATTCAAATATTTTTTTTTACCACTGGTTCGGTGGGTGTGGCTTTGGCGGGCCGCAGAGGCATTCTAACTCGGCTCCTGCAAGCTTGCACGATCCCAGTCGCTTATTAAAAAGTTAAAAAGGTTCGCCTCGCACATATTAGTCATTCCTGGCTCTAGGGGGCGGTGCTCGTCTCCGTTACGAAGCCGAAGAGCCAGCGCTGTCCGAAGACGTCTCCGTGGTCATGTGGCCGGCAGGACTAAACACCAAAGGCGCACAGAATGTGGTCACCTTCCCACCAAAGGGGTCCCTATTTTTCTACTTGCATTTTCATGTGTTTTCCAACTGCTAGATTGGCAGAAGCTGGAACAAGTGAACGGGAGCTCACTCCATTACGCGGCGCTAGGGATTCGAACCGCCGACCTTTCTCATTGACAAGCTCAGCATCTTAGCCACTGAGCCACCATGTCCCTCTATAATTCTTATTAGGGTTGACTAAAATCACTGTCACCTTTGGCAGCTGCGTCAGTTTATCACTGGTGAGGCTGCATCACAACCATAAATCACACCCCGCAAAATAAATTTGGTTCCAGCTATTTAAAATTCATAGCTGGGTTCGGTTGCCGTCCGATAAGAGATCCAACTTTTCCAGGTAGGAAAACTGCCACTGCTTTTACCAACGAAGAGAGGAAGGTCCCGACTTACAACCATTCGCTTAATGACGGTCGGAAGTTACAACAGCATTGGAAAATGCTCCCATTTCGAACCAAGGTAGCACCCTAGCGGTCCCATTTCCCAAGATTTAGATGCTTGGCAACTGGCTAGTACTTATGATGGTTGCAGGGTGAGGAAGCTTGGATGGGATCCTGGGATCACACGATGAGGAAACCAGATTCACTAAACAACCACGTTCCTAACTTAGGAACTCCTTAACATGCGGCGATGCGCTCAATAATTTTGGGAAGAAAGGTCACCAAATGGGGTAAAACTCACTTAAAAAAAAAAAAAAGTCTCGCTTAGCAATAAATTTGGACCTCAATTGTGGTCGTAAGCCACTATTTTACTTTTTAACAAGTGTCTTGCTTATCAACGGACGTCAAGAGGCTCAATTGTGGTCTGTAGAGATTCTCAGTCCTCCAAGTTGTGGTTGTCCAAAAGGTGCTTTTTTTAAAAGAGGCAAATGAACTTTCTGGTTTTTCTTTGAAGACGTTTTGCTTCTCAACCAAGAAGCTTCTTCAGCTCTGACTGGATGTTGGAGGATGGAAGGATTGATACTCCTTTGCAGACGGCTGGTTATTTGCATCCTTTTTAGAGAATCGTTGAGGCTACTTGGCCCCTCTCTCAATAGAATGGGAGGGATATACGACCTCATCTATCTCCAGTGTACAACAGTCTTTTCAACAGTTCCAAGAAGGCCCCACACCCATTTGCACCCCTCAGGTGTGACCCTGAGGACTCAGATAAACCTCCAAGTGTCCTCGACGACCCTCTAAAAAGGATGCAAATGACCAACTTGTCTGAAAGGAGAAATCAATCCTTCCATCCTCCACCATCCAGTCAGAGCTGAAGACGCTTCTTGGTTGAGAAGCGAAACGTCTTCAAAAGAAAAAAAAACAAACAAGGAAGTCCAGTCACCCCTCGAAAAAAAAAAAGCATGTTTGGGATTCAATTCTGGTCATTCACACGAGGACCCCCCCCCCCCCGTAAAACAAATCATGAGGGCTAGAACCTTGAGAGAGGCAGAAAAATCAAATAAAAGAAGGGCTATTTGGGATGGTTAGGTATCTGAGATATATCAGAAAATACCTCAGATGTTTTGCACCAACCTGCAAAGGAATTCAAATCGCGTTTCATCTAAGTAGTTCATTGAGGTCAATTCAATTAAAAAAAAATATTTATTTTTTTAAACAGGTTAGATTAGGCTGCAAAGTTGTTGAAGCAGCGATTCTCGACCAGGAAGAGAAAGAAAGAAAGAAAGAAAAAGCAGATTTAAGGACCAACCCTGCACAATCTTCCCCGAGCAAGCTTCAACTTGCTGGCATGCTCCTTGCTGTCTCCCAGCCTCGATAATTACAGTTATTAGCAACGGAGTGCCAAGGAATCGAATCTCGGTGTAAACAGCAATTGGCGGAGGGCCTTTTATACTCTTGGAAAGAGAAAGGGGCGGGTGGGTAAAGCAACAGGTTATCAGTTATGCAAAATTGCATAGCTTGGGGGAAGAGACAGGAGAAAACTCACCTTCGCGGCACCTGATTTTTAAGGCTGGGGTGTGGCGCGCTGCTTTTAATTACAGAAATAACACAACCCTCCTTGTTGTGATCCCTTGAAAACGGACTCTTTTTTTTTTGCCCTCCGGGAAACTGAACGGAGGAGTGGAAAGCCTTTCTCCCATCAGTTCCACGTCTTTTGTTTTGCTGGACTACGATGCCGCATCATCCCCAGCCAGCCCCGTTGAGGATGATGGGAGTGTAACCCAAGGAGAAGGTTGCCTTTCGAGACTTAGAACCGTCTCTCCCACCTCGAGTAATTTTAGGGCATAGGAAGCCAACTCTGGCCTAGGTCATTTACAGTCCCCTGTGGCCCTGTTTCCCCCCTCCTCCCCCCCTGGGTATGTCATAAATCAGATTCTCCAACTGAGCACATTCATGGACTGGGTGTCATCAATCACATTCTCCAATTACGGTCTGGGTGTCATCA
>NW_020771714.1:0-12452 GCF_900518735.1 Pseudonaja textilis | reverse complement strand
AGAAAGAAAGAAAGAAAGAAAGAAAGAAAGAAAGAAAGAAAGAAAGACGGAGGGAAAGAGACCCAGCCATCCTTACCTTCCTGGTCGCCGCCCTGCTCGGCCTCACCGCCCACCGAAGACCCCGCTGCCTCCTCCGCCGCCGCTGCCGAGGCCTCCTCGCCGGCTTCCGCGGCCCGCTGGGCGCCGTTGACCCCTCCGGGCTGCGCGGGGCCTTCCGCGGGCTCGGTTTGGGCCTGCTCGCCGCCGGCCGACGCCGCTGCTGCCGCTGCCGTCGTCGTCGTCGCCGCGGACGCCGACGCCTCAGGCTTCTCCGGGGGCTGCTCCTCCTCGTCGGCCAGCAGCGCCTCCTCGTCTTCCTCCTCCTCCTCTTCGTCCTCCTCTTCTTCCTCCTCTTCCTCTTCCTCCTCCTCCTCCTCGTCGTCGTCGTCGCCGTCCCCCTCAACGCCCAGGCGGGCCCGAGTGAGGCTTTGCCCGGCCGCCCCCGACTCGGCGCCGGCTTCTTCAGGCCCGGCGGCCAGCATCTCGGCGTCGAGGGCCTCTTGGAGCCGCTGGACCAGGTCGAGTTTGAGGCCTCGCGAATCCAGGCCCCGCCGCCCGAGCTCGGCCCGCAGCTCCGTCACCTTCAGCCGCTTCACGTCCATGGCGCGCGCGCTCCGCGGATGAGGGAGGGAGGGGAGGGAGGCGCGCTCCGACGCCAACGCGCCTGCGCGGGCAGCCCCGCCGCGCGCCAGGCAAAGGACCGCGCCGCCCGGCGGCTACACCCTTTGCGGAGCGGAGATTAAGGGGGGCCGACTGCGCCTGCGCGAGTGTGCGGCTCTTTTTCCCCCCCCTCCTCCCTGGCGCGCGTGAGAGAGACCGTCGGAGGCGGGTGCGCAAGCGCGGACGGGCGGGGGGGAAAGCGAGCGAGCGAATTGAGAGACAGGAAAGGCCGGCCGAGGAAGAAAAGGGAGCCCGCGCAGGCGCGCGCGCCTCTCTGGTCTAATCCGCGCATGCGCGGGAACCCCCGTTTTTTTTTTGTTTTTTTTTTTTTAAATCCTTTTCTTTCACGTTTGAGTTTAAAACGGAAGAGGCCGTTTCTTTTTGCTTTCCCTTTCTCCTTCCTCCCTGCCGCTAATATAATAAATAAGAATATCGTCTCCTTGGAAGGCGACTGAAGCGGGAATGTCTTTTCCTCACGTTGTGTTGTTTTTTTTGAAAGGAGAGGTTTGGCTCATGGCTTTTTAAAAAGCTCCTGAGCATGCGCGCGCGGGCTTTGGGCGCGCGCGGGCTCTGCGTCGTGTCGATTCGAACGAGCGTAAGGCAACTGGAGGAAAAGAACGAGGCCGAGGTTTCTGATTGGCTGCGGCTCCGCCAATTGGAGAAAAGAGAAGATGTTGGGTCTCCTGGTTTGATTTTTTAAAAAAATGTCCAACCAGTCTCTGCCTTGATTGGATGAAACTGTTTCTCTTTTTTTTTCAATTGGAGGTGCCGCCATCTTCCACGCCCTCCCACCTCAGAAAATAATATCTCAGCAAAAGACAAATACTAAAATGAGAATTTTTATTTTTTTCTTGGGCAAGTGCAGCTTTCAAATCAAACCCTTTTCAAACCCTTCTATGCATGGGGGAAAGAAACGAAGCAGCATCATTGTTACCTGCTTAGCCATCTTTACCAAAAAGAAAACCCTCTGCTTGGACAATTCTTTATTTAAACCCTTAAATAAGAAGAATTGCACGTTTCATGCACATCATTCATTTTTTTATATATTAAACGTTAATATACATCATGCACCTCTTTACATATATATTCTCCAAGTTGGCTAAAACAAAAAATGCAATTTAAGGAAACTAAAATCTCATTTATCCTCTTTTATCTCAAGAAACTTACTATAATTAAATCTTTGGGAAGGGAACCTTGACTTTCCAAAGGCTGGACAGATAGAAAGTTGGATTTGATTTCCAATTTCACTGGCTATTTGTGAAGCTTTTTAAAAAAAATCTCTGCAGTTTTATGCAGGCAAATATAGCTATGAGAGCTATTCTTGTTCTCACTCATTTCTTTGACAAATGTATATAACCTGTCCTCTTTATGTATATCTGATACCACTGCATCAAACACCTATATATTGTTTTAAATGTAATTGTTTTTCTATCCTGTTTTACTATATTGCAAGCCACTGAATAGAAGCATAGAAACCTAGAAAACTGACAGCAGAAAAAGATCTAGCAGTCCATAAACTGCACTTGGAGGTTTTTAAATGTTTTATATTTTTATTTTATTTTGTTGTCAAATGATGGACATGTGTTTATCCGAAGCATAATATGATAATGTAAATTTAAATAAATATATGCTACCATCTCAACAGCTATTTTGATTGCTATATTCTTGTTGTTAGCATCTATATTTTGGTCAGACACTAAGAAAAACTAGTATATATCTTTTGGCTATCTTTTCAGGGAAGTTTTGATTTATTTAGGGTCTCCCTAAAATGTAATATTTTGGAATTTTCTATCCTAAATAACTATGAATGGACTTTCTTCTTTGTTAATTGCATCAACATTCATCCCAAGGATTTTCTCCTTTTTAATTTTCTTCTAGAACTTCTTGCTTGTATAATTCAGTATCGTGACATTGGAATCATAGTACAGCAAAGAACATAGGACTTCAGGTCCACTCTATGTTTTATGAAGAAACCCCCAAAATCTTTTCTCTTAATTCATGGCTCTAATACCCCAACTGGTTATTCTATAAAATGTGATATCTCTGAAAAGCACTTAAAATCATGCTGCTCTCCCAGGTGCTGGAAAATCAGGAATAACTGCATTGCCTGATCCAGATCTGATTTTGCTTCTAGATGCATCTATACTCCTTTTCCAGAAATGTACAATGGACCTGAAAAAGGAGCAAAAAATCCCTGCTCCATCTATGCCCCCGTGATGGGTACCCCAAAGTTGTGCATTAAATAGATTTAAAAGTTGAAAATAATTAGATACGGTCTAAAGTAAAGTAGAATAGAAAATATAATAGATTATAGAATATATACAGTATTGATCATAATGTAGAATACACACACACACACACACACACACACACACACAGACAAACACAATACAGAAGCCTGATGATGGCAGATGAGATTCTGCCGAAACATTGCTGCAACTTTAAAAGCACAACTATAATGACGTGGGAAAATACATACATATATGATTAGGTTAGATTGGATTGGATTGGAATGGAATGGAATGGAATAGGAATAGAATATAGAATAGAAGTAGAATACAGGTAGAATATAGTATAGAACAGGGGTCTCCAAACTTGGCCACTTTAAAACTTGTAGACTTCAACTCCCAGAATTCCCCCAGAATAGCTGGCTGGAGAATTCTGGGAGTTGAAATCCACAAGTCTTAAAGTGGCCAAGTTTGGAGACCTCTGGTATAGAATGTAGAGTGTAGAAAATAGAATAGAATATAGAATAGATTAGAATATAGTATAGAAAATAGAATGGAATAGAACAGTATATACAGTACAATAGAATAGTACTGTATATAGAACAGAGCAAAATATAGTAACTTTATTTGGCCAAATTTGATTAGACAGACAAGGAATTTAGTGCAGAACCTTTCAAAGTACATGCAAACAGAGAAAACAATAACAACAATAACAATACAAAAAGTATGCAACCAGGAGAAGGGGGAAATAAGAGATAATAAAAGGATAAGTAACCCTACCGCCATTTCTATCCTACGGGTTAATAACGTCCCAGTTTACACACCAAGGCTTCCCCACAGCCTGCCCAAACCTGCAAAACGAGAGGTTTTTGCCCCTAAAAAGAAAACCCCACAATTTTAAAACTCCAACCCATCAGCTGGCGGTTCAGCGGGTCACATGGCAACCTCCGCCTTCCATTTTGGTAGTTTTTTTCCGCCGGCCACTCGGCTTCCGGTCCCGAAGGGGGCGTGGCAGAACCTGGAGAGCAGCCGCCGCAGCCTGGTTTGCATGGTCGGTTGGCAGGAGCCGATGGTCTTCGTAGGCCTCGCATGGCGTCGGCGAAGGTACCCTCCCCATGGTGCAGGCAACCCCGGGAAAGGGGCACAGAGAGGGGGTCCCTTCCTCCCTTTACTTGCATTCCTGCCAGGGAAGAGCCCTGATTAAAAATGTGGGGCCAAACGGGTTGGGGGTGGCTTGCTTTCTTGCAAATTTGCAAGTTTGCCATTTGCAGCAAAACATATAAAAAATAGAATAGTATAGACAGTACAATAGAATAGTACTGTATATAGAACAGAATATAGTAGCTTTATTTGGCCAAATTTGATTAGACAGACGAGGAATTTAGTGCAGAAGCTTTCAATGTACATGCAAACAGGGAAAACAATACAAAAAAGTTGCATTAGGCGGCTTGCATTTGCACACCCTCAATGCAATGGGAAGATCGAACCATGTCATCCAAAATTTTGTATTATTATTATTACGGGGGGTTGCACAGTCAGCCAGATGTTTGGCTGGAGTTTGCACATTCGGCCACCTGTGGAGCCCTTCCCAAAGATTTGTGAGAGAAGCCGGTGTTTAATATTTATATTTCTTAAAGGCTGGTGGCAGGACGGCAGCTGTTGCAAGCCAAGGTGCCTTTTGCAATTGATGCAGGGGGATTTTGTCAATCCCCATGGTATCCTATTGCACTGAGTCAGCTAGATAGTTAGAATCGGATTTGGTATTTTTATCCATTCATCCAGCCCTTCCCAATAACCAGGTGTTTTAATAACAGGCAGAGATGTTTAATAAATCTCCTCCCAGGCTGGCAGCTGTTCCAACTCAATCTGCTTTCTTCAATTGATTAGGCTGATGAGAAGGTCACAAAAAGGGGATCCCACGACCCATGGGACACTGCGACCGTTGTAAGTAGGAGTCCATTGCCAAGCATCTCTGGATCACATGGCTGCAACGGTTGTAAGGGTGGAAAACGGTCCTAAAAGTCACGCTTTGCAATCACGTCACTTAATGGACCGCCGTAAGTCGAGGGCTGTATTTTATTGCAATTCTCTTTCTCTCCTCCGACGGTCAGGTTCCTTCCCATGCAATCCCTGAGCAACGGCTGCAACAGGCTCGCACTTTTAAGGAGGAAGGGAACCACTGCTACAAAGAAGGACGTTTTAGGGACGCCGTGAGCCGTTACCATTGGGCTTTGCTGCAAATTAAGGGCCTCGACCCCAACATGCCTTTCCCCCTGCAGGAGTTCATGGCTGACAAGCCGGCCATGACAGCAGACCAGGAGAAAGAACTCTACACCATCCGGTGCGATTGCTACAATAATCTTGCCGGTAAGCCAGCTTGCTGATATTTTTCCCCCACCCCTCTTGTCGGTAAACTTAGCAGCCAGAGATAGAGCAATGCCTTGACTTATGACCACCAGTGGGGGGCCTCAAATTCCTGTCGCGATATTGGCCTCATGAGTTTGGCCTCATGTTAACAACCTTGTCAACCCATAAAACATTTATTTCTATGCCTGCTTTAAGAGTTGTCACGAACAGAAGTGGGGTGGAGGAGGAAATTTGAAAGACCAGGGCGGCAGTTTGGAACCAAAAGTGCATTCCATCCTTTTCTTGCAAAGATTGTAACAAAGCCGTACCAGAGTTTCTGCCTGCAAATCTCTTCATTGGAGAATGCGATTGATGACTCTCAGCTAGGAACATGTTTCTCGTGGGAGAATATGAATTAGGATGCACCCAAAAGGGGTAGCAGGGGTGGAAAACCAGGATTAAGGGTGACAGTGAATTACGTGTCCCAGAGTCGGCTTCGTACAGTTCTTACCGACATGTTTGCTCCTAATAAATCCTTCAAAGTTTTCGAAGCTTGGCTCGAGGATCATGATTTAATTAGAACAGCTGAACCGGAATCCTGACAGCAAGCCGATTCTGAGACACATAATTCACTGTCACCCTCGATCCTGATAGCTTTGGAACCAAGTTGTCCTAACGTCGGATGGTTGCTAAGCAACTGTCGCGAGTCGAGGACTTCCTGTGTTTAACTGAAAAATGGACACGGTCCGGATCTTCCAGCTTCCAAGCGGATTTTCACTCCAGCGAAGGTGTTACTCATTTGCCATTTTTATAAGTGGGTTTCTTTTCTTTTTTTTAACCTTTTGTTGTTGTCGTGTCCCGGAAAGCACATGTCTCTGTCTTTTTTAACCTGTCTGTCTCTCCAGCTTGCCTCTCTAGGACTTTGAGACTGTAGTCTTTAACCCGCTCGTAATTCACAGGCGGCATCTGAAGGAGGCAAGCTGACAACGTCAAGGCACTGTACCGAGCCGGTGTGGCGTTCTACCACCTGGGGAATTACGACAAAGCACAACATTACCTGTTGTCGGCAACCAGCCGGCAGCCCAAAGGTGAGGAATAGAGGCGATCTTCGACTTAGAGTCGCAAATAAGCCCAGACGTGATGTTGCTAAGTGAGACGTTCTGTTAAGTGAGTTTTGTTTCCTTGCGGGCATTTCATGACCCAACTTAAGTAACATCAGTGCTAGAAGGGAGTGGGGTTTGCTGTCTGCAATCCAGCTATAGTACTTGTATATAAACAGAGAGCAAAACCCACTCCCTTCTATCACTGCTGTTCCCTAGTTGGGTCATGAAACGTCTGCGAGAAAACCACCCAGCTCATAGATCAACAGGGACCCCACAATTCTCCTCCTCCTCCGTTTTAGCACTGATGACATTCCCTAGCTGGATCATGAAATGTCTGCAAGAAAACCACCCACCTCAGAGAACACCAAGAACTCCACAGCTGGGCTGGGGTGGTTGGGTGTTGGACTAGATGCCCTTCAAGGTCCCTTCTAGCTCTGTTCATCACTATCTGTAACAGGTTCTCCTCTCTGCAAACCCTACTTCCTCCTAGCACTGATGATGTTCCCTAGTTGGTTCATGAAACGTCTGCAAGAAAACCACCAAACTTGGAGCGCACCAAAGACCCCCCAAAGCCGATACCTGTTTGGCTTAGCACTACGTAGGCAAGCAAATCCTGGACGTTTTAACTTTTAAAAAACTTTTTTCTTTCCCTTCTCTCTCTCTCCCCAGATGCGAACGTCAAACGTTATCTGCAGCTGACCAAATCACAGCTCAGTATTTATCTTCAGCAAGAAAAACAGTTGTACATGGGAATGTTTGGGTAGCAAAAACCAGCCGTCCGTGAAAATCTCCAAGGTTGCAAATCGTACATTTCTGGTTTTATTCTTGTGGACGACACGCAATCGATCGATTCTGAAGTTAGGTAGTGCCTTGGAAAAAAATGCTAATAGCCAGCCCACCTAGGAATAACACTTATCAACCAAATGTCCTCAGTATCCATTTCCAACACGTTTCCTTCCTCCTGTTTGTTCATAAAATCTTGTGAGAAATTCACCCAGACTGGATGTGAGTTCTTTTGAATTCGGGAGAAGCTGAATGCTGAAAGTGAATCGCTTGTTTTGCCTTCCTGTCTCCAGATGGGAAGAACACAGGCATCATTTCAAATCACAGCCTGGGATCGCTCATTGCTTAAAATGTCATTTATGGAAATAAAAATATTTTCCCCCCCCATGAAACGGGCAAAGCCCGAAGCAAGGAAATCCGGCTCTGCGTAAATCTGATATTCTCTCGTTTTATTGCTGTGGCATTTTGGATCTACCTACCTTGCAATCAAAGTAAAACTACTCAAATGTTGGCTTGTCTTCTTAAAAGCCTCACGGTTCGCTTTAAAAGGTTGATTTAGGTTCATGCAGTAGCCAAATCTGATATTAAGGAAGGGGAATAGTTGTAGCTCAGGATCTGATGCTCTCTGAGCTTGGTGGTTTTTCTTGCAGACGTTTCACGACCCAGCTAGGGAACGTTATCAGTGCTAGAAGGGGGAAGGAGGAGAAGAATTGTGGGGTCCTTGGTGCTCTCTGAGCTTGTTTCTTTTCTTGCAGACGTTTCACGACCCAGCTAGGGAACATCTTCAATGCTAGAAGGGGATGGGGATTGTGGAAAGGAGGAGGAATGCGGAGTCCTTGATGCTTTCTGAGCTTGGTGGTTTTCTTGCAGGCATGACCCAAACTAGGTAGCATTATCAGTAGGGGTAACCCATCAACTTACATCGATTCATTTAGTGACGGTTCAAAGTGACAAAGGCACTGAAAAGACTGACTGGTGACTCTCTTTCACACAACCACTGTAGCACCCCCAGGCTCACACAATCAAAATTCAGGCGCTTGGCGACCGACTCACATTTAAGGCGAAACTCACTTCACAAATGTTTCACTTAGCGTCAAATTTGAGGCTCAGATGTCGTAAGTTGAAGGAGCATGGTTAGTTTGAGAAGGGTCCTGCCCTCCCAAATACCCAGCTTGTGTCGTCTTCTGCAAAGAAAGGATGGCCTTGCAACTGTATTGACAATTCTGCAAATATAATTTTTTCTTTTAATGGTTATTATCTCTTTTGCTGGGTCACCTCCCTGCAAGCTGGCCTCCTCCCTTATTTCTAAGCAAATATTTTTCTCCTTGTCAGCAGCTGGGAAACGGGGCTGTTTTGAGTTTCCCAGGTGCCTTTTTTATCTTTATCCTTTGCAAATAAAAAGATATTTCTTTTTGTGTGTGCGTGTGTGTAGTTTGCTGCTTCCTTTTTTTCACCCAGGGCCAAGATCTCCTTTGCTGCTGCTTGTATAATCCTCTTAAGGATCTACATTGGGAGCAGAAAGTCCCAGAAAATATGGGAATTCGTCTTAGGATCTCTGCTTCTTGTTTCTCTTTTAAGAATATTAAGGTGCTAGTCCTTATGGCAAGAGAATTTGCCAACACAGATGCTGCATTTTAAAAGCACAATAGGGATTTGTCTTCCGGCTCTATCATGAATAAAAGTCTGTAGAGATTCTATTCTATATCCTATATTCTATTACATTCTATTCTATTCTATTCTCTATTCTATTTTCTATTCTATTCTATATCCTATATTCTATTACATTATATTCTATATTCTATTCTCTATTCTATTCTATTTTCTATTCTATTCTATATTCTATTACATTCTATTCTATTCTCTATTCTATCGCACACCGGCTGGTTCACGATACAGGTAGTCCTTGACAACAATGGTTTGTTTAGTGACTGTTCAAAGCTACATCATCACTGAGAGAAAAAAAACCCTGCATGACTGTTTTTCACACTTAACAACTTATGGTCTCCCCGTGATCACGTGAAGGAAATTCGGGCGTTTGGCAACTGACTCGTATTTATGACGGTTGCAGTATCCTGGGCGGGGCGGGGGGGGGTTTCACGTGATCTCCCTTTTGCAACCTAACAAGCCAAGTCACTGGAGATTCACTTAATAATGGCAACGATTCACTTAACAGCCGCGGCAAGGAAGGTCGTAAAACAGGGCAAATCTCGCCAAGCAAATGTCTCGCTTAGCAGCATCCACGTTGGGCTCTATTGAGGTCGTAAGTCAAGGACTAACCTGTACGTGGTTTAAACACGGTTTGTCCAATAAACTGCACAACTCGGTTAGCGACGGAAATTCCCGTCCCAATTGTGCTCAGAAGTCCAGGATCATTTCAAAAGCTCCTTTCTGATTGCATCGCGAGCGGCAGACATATCCAGCTTGTTTGGCCAAGGACGCAGTTTACTCCATTGCAATAAGCCATAACGTGGGTTTGTTTGGTTCTGGATTAGTGCTGTCTGGACATTCAGGCCGTGTTATCGGCAGTCTACCCTACAAAGATAGGACGTCCCCAGGCAGTTTAACCATATCGTGACTCAAATGCTCCCACTCCCCTATACGCACAACCCAGCGGTGGGATTCAAATATTTTTTTTTACCACTGGTTCGGTGGGTGTGGCTTTGGCGGGCCGCAGAGGCATTCTAACTCGGCTCCTGCAAGCTTGCACGATCCCAGTCGCTTATTAAAAAGTTAAAAAGGTTCGCCTCGCACATATTAGTCATTCCTGGCTCTAGGGGGCGGTGCTCGTCTCCGTTACGAAGCCGAAGAGCCAGCGCTGTCCGAAGACGTCTCCGTGGTCATGTGGCCGGCAGGACTAAACACCAAAGGCGCACAGAATGTGGTCACCTTCCCACCAAAGGGGTCCCTATTTTTCTACTTGCATTTTCATGTGTTTTCCAACTGCTAGATTGGCAGAAGCTGGAACAAGTGAACGGGAGCTCACTCCATTACGCGGCGCTAGGGATTCGAACCGCCGACCTTTCTCATTGACAAGCTCAGCATCTTAGCCACTGAGCCACCATGTCCCTCTATAATTCTTATTAGGGTTGACTAAAATCACTGTCACCTTTGGCAGCTGCGTCAGTTTATCACTGGTGAGGCTGCATCACAACCATAAATCACACCCCGCAAAATAAATTTGGTTCCAGCTATTTAAAATTCATAGCTGGGTTCGGTTGCCGTCCGATAAGAGATCCAACTTTTCCAGGTAGGAAAACTGCCACTGCTTTTACCAACGAAGAGAGGAAGGTCCCGACTTACAACCATTCGCTTAATGACGGTCGGAAGTTACAACAGCATTGGAAAATGCTCCCATTTCGAACCAAGGTAGCACCCTAGCGGTCCCATTTCCCAAGATTTAGATGCTTGGCAACTGGCTAGTACTTATGATGGTTGCAGGGTGAGGAAGCTTGGATGGGATCCTGGGATCACACGATGAGGAAACCAGATTCACTAAACAACCACGTTCCTAACTTAGGAACTCCTTAACATGCGGCGATGCGCTCAATAATTTTGGGAAGAAAGGTCACCAAATGGGGTAAAACTCACTTAAAAAAAAAAAAAAGTCTCGCTTAGCAATAAATTTGGACCTCAATTGTGGTCGTAAGCCACTATTTTACTTTTTAACAAGTGTCTTGCTTATCAACGGACGTCAAGAGGCTCAATTGTGGTCTGTAGAGATTCTCAGTCCTCCAAGTTGTGGTTGTCCAAAAGGTGCTTTTTTTAAAAGAGGCAAATGAACTTTCTGGTTTTTCTTTGAAGACGTTTTGCTTCTCAACCAAGAAGCTTCTTCAGCTCTGACTGGATGTTGGAGGATGGAAGGATTGATACTCCTTTGCAGACGGCTGGTTATTTGCATCCTTTTTAGAGAATCGTTGAGGCTACTTGGCCCCTCTCTCAATAGAATGGGAGGGATATACGACCTCATCTATCTCCAGTGTACAACAGTCTTTTCAACAGTTCCAAGAAGGCCCCACACCCATTTGCACCCCTCAGGTGTGACCCTGAGGACTCAGATAAACCTCCAAGTGTCCTCGACGACCCTCTAAAAAGGATGCAAATGACCAACTTGTCTGAAAGGAGAAATCAATCCTTCCATCCTCCACCATCCAGTCAGAGCTGAAGACGCTTCTTGGTTGAGAAGCGAAACGTCTTCAAAAGAAAAAAAAACAAACAAGGAAGTCCAGTCACCCCTCGAAAAAAAAAAAGCATGTTTGGGATTCAATTCTGGTCATTCACACGAGGCCCCCCCCCCCCCCCGTAAAACAAATCATGAGGGCTAGAACCTTGAGAGAGGCAGAAAAATCAAATAAAAGAAGGGCTATTTGGGATGGTTAGGTATCTGAGATATATCAGAAAATACCTCAGATGTTTTGCACCAACCTGCAAAGGAATTCAAATCGCGTTTCATCTAAGTAGTTCATTGAGGTCAATTCAATTAAAAAAAAATATTTATTTTTTTAAACAGGTTAGATTAGGCTGCAAAGTTGTTGAAGCAGCGATTCTCGACCAGGAAGAGAAAGAAAGAAAGAAAGAAAAAGCAGATTTAAGGACCAACCCTGCACAATCTTCCCCGAGCAAGCTTCAACTTGCTGGCATGCTCCTTGCTGTCTCCCAGCCTCGATAATTACAGTTATTAGCAACGGAGTGCCAAGGAATCGAATCTCGGTGTAAACAGCAATTGGCGGAGGGCCTTTTATACTCTTGGAAAGAGAAAGGGGCGGGTGGGTAAAGCAACAGGTTATCAGTTATGCAAAATTGCATAGCTTGGGGGAAGAGACAGGAGAAAACTCACCTTCGCGGCACCTGATTTTTAAGGCTGGGGTGTGGCGCGCTGCTTTTAATTACAGAAATAACACAACCCTCCTTGTTGTGATCCCTTGAAAACGGACTCTTTTTTTTTTGCCCTCCGGGAAACTGAACGGAGGAGTGGAAAGCCTTTCTCCCATCAGTTCCACGTCTTTTGTTTTGCTGGACTACGATGCCGCATCATCCCCAGCCAGCCCCGTTGAGGATGATGGGAGTGTAACCCAAGGAGAAGGTTGCCTTTCGAGACTTAGAACCGTCTCTCCCACCTCGAGTAATTTTAGGGCATAGGAAGCCAACTCTGGCCTAGGTCATTTACAGTCCCCTGTGGCCCTGTTTCCCCCCTCCTCCCCCCCTGGGTATGTCATAAATCAGATTCTCCAACTGAGCACATTCATGGACTGGGTGTCATCAATCACATTCTCCAATTACGGTCTGGGTGTCATCA
>NW_020771712.1:0-12460 GCF_900518735.1 Pseudonaja textilis | reverse complement strand
AGGACTAGGGGAGACATGATAACAGTGTTCCAATACCTCCGGGGTTACTACAAAGAAGAGGGAGTCAAGCTATTCTCCAAAGCACCCGAGGACAGAAGAAAAAGAAATGGATGGGAATTAATCAAGGAGAGAAGCAACTTAGAACTATGGAGAAACTTCCTAACAATGACAACAATTAATCACTGGAATAACTTACTTCCAGAAGTTGTGGGTGCTCCATCACTTGAGGTTTTTGAAAAGAGATTGGACAATCCCATGTCTGAAATGGCATAGGATCTCCTGCTCAAGTATGGGGTTGTCCAGACTCTTCTTAAAAACCTCCAGTGATGGAGCTCCCACAACTTGTGGTGGCAAGTCATTCTACTGGTTAATTGTCCTGGCTGTTAGGAAGTTTCTCCTTAATTCCAGGTTTCTGGAAGTGGCAAAAACTATGGGACAGGAACTATAAATTGACTATGGCTTTGGCATATAAAGAAAACTTATATAAAATGTTTTACAGGTGGCATTTACCACTGGCAAGATTGGCAAAAAGGTTCAGTAATTTGTCTGCAAAACGTTGGAAATGTAACCTAGGAACTTACTATCATATGTGGTGGACTTGCACCAAAGCAAAACAATATTGGGAGAAAATAGAGAGCTGGCTGGAAAAAATAACCAAACAGAAGATAGACTGGAAACCAGAAGTATACTTGCTGGGCAAAATCCCAGAGGGTTATAATAAAGGAATTGCATATTTAGTTTTACATATACTGACAGCAGCAAGGATTAGCTATGCAAAATTCTGGAAAAATGAGAATACTCCGTCAGTTGAGGAGTAATCAGAAAAATCCTAGAATGTGCTGAGATGGAAAGATTAATCTTAAAAATAAAAGGAAAAAAAGACTCAGAATATTACTTGATATGGAACAGATTCTATGAGTGCTTAAAGACAAGGGGTAGAAGTTAGAGGAAGAAAAATGAATGTTTTTATTAAAAACAGAGGTAGTATATAACTATAACCGCTATAAGCACTAAAATATGAATGAGTTAAACATAAAGAAAGAATGCGTTTATGTGTTATTATTAGTATGATTATTAGTAAATGGAAAGATATATTTTATAGTATTAGCTAGTTTCTTGTAAACAGTATACTCGGACAAAACGCTGTATTCAAAAACGTTTATGAATAAAATTTAAATAGATAAATAAATACGTTCAGGTTGCTTCTGTCCTTGAGTGGTTTCCATCCATTGTTTCCTGTCCCACCTTCTGGTGCTTTGAAAAACAAATTAATTCCCTCTTCTTTGTGACAGTCCCTCAAATACTGGAATACGCTATCGTGTCCTATGTTATCATTGTTGTTACCTGTCTCTGGACTCTCTCTAAGTCTGAACTTGAGAAATCAATACTTATAAGAATTGAGACCAGATGATAGCACATAGCACTTTGTTATTAAATAGCCCTGTTTTAAGCGAACAAAATGTGACATTTGAGTTTTAGAAACATTTCAGGCCAATCTCAGTTCCCCATCTTTAAAATGGGAGTTGAAGCTCAGGAATGGAAGGAAAAACCAGGTCAAGCGTTTTGCACATTTATAAATTGCCAAAGAAATATTGCCGTTACTAAATTGCCACCAAGATCAATTATGCAAATTAAGTAATTATGCAAACTGAACCATTATGCAAATTGAGTTTAATGATCCCCACTGAGTTTTCTCTGAGCAAATTTGGTGTACATTATATTAATATATATTAATGTATATATTATTAATGTATGTATTTATTAATACATACATTTATATACACATATTAATGCAGATGTAATGGAGATGCTGGGATAATTTCCACATCACCTCAATTCCCACACATTCTGTTGGACAGCCAGGTTGTGATAAATATTGCTAATGTGTTGCTTATTTGGGTCAACATGGACATCAATTGCAGATGAGGATCAAAAAGTACCACAAACAAGTCCATTTTTAAGTTTTTTTCTTTATGGTTCTCCATCTATCCAGTCCCATGTATGGTCAAAGTATCTGTCATGAGATCAAGAGAAAGTAGATAAGAATATTCCAGAGCTCTTCTTTTAAAGAAGAGATTGGACAACTATTTGTCTGAAATGGTATAGGAATTCTATTCTATTTTAATTTTATTCTAATTGTATTCTATTCTATCCTATTATTTTTTTATTCTATTCTATTCTATTCTATTCTATTCTATTCTATTCTATTCTATTCTATTCTATTCTATTCTATTCTATTCTATTCTTTTCTTTTCTATTCTATTCTGTTCTAATTCTACTCTACTCTACTCTACCCTACTCTACTCTACTCTACTCTACTCTATTCTACTTTACTCTACTCTACTCTATTTCCAGAAGAGCCTCATCAAGATGAAGTCTCATTCAGGTTTCATAGCTCCAGGATTCTCATTCTGGTTCCCCCAATTCTAAATAGAACATCCTGTCAACTCATAAAATGCTTATATGGTCTTTTTAGAGTTGTCAACAGAAAGGGAATGGGAAAAGGGATTTGAAAGAACAGAGTCCAGCAGTGCCGGACAAGTTAACGCCCAATAAATCCTTTTAAAGTTTTGGAAGTTTGGCTCGAGGTTCATGATTTAATTAGGGTAACTGCTGGAATCCTGACATATACCGCAGAACATAGAATAATAGAGTTGGAAGGGATCTTGGAGGTCTTCTAGCCCAATTCCCTGATGAAGCACCCATGACTTCTGAAGGCAATCGATTCCATTCGTTAATTGTTCTCACCATTAGGAAATTTCTCCTTAGTTCTCGGTGGCTTCTTTCCTTGGTTATTTTCCATCCATTGTTTCATGTCTTGACTTCTGGTGCTTTGGAAAATAGGTTGACCCTCTCGCCTTTGTAGGAGCCCCTCAAATATATCCCATAATAGTCCTAGATGTACAATTGAGCCCAAAATATTTATTGCTGATCAAGACAGTTGTTAAGCGAATGTTCACCCATTTTACAACTTTCCTTGCCACTGTTGTTAAGTGAATCACTGAAGTCCTTAAATTTGTAACGTGGTTGTTCAGTGAATCTGGCTTCCCCCATTGACTTGAGGTTGCAAAAGGGAATCACACGACCCCGGGACAATGCAACTGTCATAACTGTGAGTCAGTTGGCAAGCATCTGAATTTGGATCATGTGACCATGGGAATGCTGCAATGGTCATAAGCAAGGGTGGGATTCATCCGATTTGGACCGGTTCACGTGCACTGGTAGTTCTGGCCTTGCGCATCTAGCCTAGTGCCTTAATTTTGAGAATCCCATCAAATTTCCATTGTACACTCAGCAAACCAGTTGTTAAACCAGGTGAATCCCACCACTGGTCATAAGTGTGAAAAATGATCATACCTCCCTTTTTTTTCAGTGCTGTTGTAACTTTGAACGGTCACTAAACCAAATATTCTACATGTCAGGGCTCCGGTAGTTACCCCCATTTAAATCATGAGTCTGCAGCCAGATTTTCAAAACTTAAAGAAGATTTATTAGGAGTAGACCTGCCAGCACTGCCTGGGTGTAGCCAACTCTGAGACACAGCATTCATTGTCACCCTTGACCTTGGTTTTTTCCCCACCCCCTGGGTGTACCATAATTCATATTCTCCAATGGGACACCTCCATAGCCAAGAATCATCAGTCATGCTCTCCAGTTAGAATTTTGTACGGCAAAAACGTCAGTCACTTAGTTACTATCTTTGAAAAAAAAATATGGAATGAAAGTTGCCCACTGCTCCGCCCTCCCTTTCTGTTGGCAACCCTAAAAAGACCATTGACATATTTTATGAGCTAACACTAGGTTGAACATTACCTGTATTCTATCTATCTGAGCCACATTGGACCCAATGCTATAAGAATTTGAATCAGTCCATTATTTGCCAGGCTCAAAAAAAAAAAAAACAACCTAAAAGGACATGTTGAAGTTATGTTTATGACTGATTGCAGCGACAGTCTGCCATTACATGATTGCAATTTGCAATGTTTTTTTGCCAGTTTTAAGCAAAAAATACCACCACCACCCCATTTGGAAGAATGGGTTTGCGTAACAATCATAGTGATTGTCTTTTTGGCCATTGTAAAAAGAGTCATAAAACTGAGACGGATCGCATGGTGATTCAACTTATGTACACAACATCTTATGACCAAAATCCTGGTCCCAATTGTTGTTGTATGTTGAGGACTACCTGTAATCTTCCATAGATCATAGTCTGGTCAACTTTGAAAAGCTGATCTTTCCTACATAGTCTTCTTCCTTGTATTTCCTTCTTTTTTTCTAACTTCCACCAGCTCTTGCTGTTTTCTTAGCCCTTTTTCAGATGGACCTCCTGATCAACATCTGACAGTAATAAACAAGAACGTTTGTAGCTCAGGGTTGAAAAGTGAAATCCTTGGTGCTCTCTGAGCTTGGTTATTATCTTGCAGACATTTCATTACCCAACGATGGAGGGGGGCAGTGGCCTAGAGGTAGAGCTATCGCCTCACAATCGGGAGGCTGTGAGTTTGATCCTAGATAGAGGCTGATATTTCTCTCTCAGGGCACACTGCTAATATATCTACCGAACAAAACTCCACATCGGTGACAGGAAGGGCATCGGGCCAGTAAATCACTCTGCTAGCTTCATTCAGTTGTCCAGACTTCACCTCACAAGGGTTTATGGGGTCATTCAAATAAGATGATGATGATTTCATTACCCACTGAGGTAACCATGATGATGTTTCCTAGTTTGGATAATGAAAGATCTGCTGGAAAATAACCAAGCTCAGAGAGAACCAAGGACCCCTCAACATTGGTCAGTTTTATTTCTCCTATTTTTGAGACTTTTTGGGGGGAGATTATTGAGACTCCTCTCTCTGCTTGTTTGCACAACAATATTCTTTTTTTCCCCTTCCTTGTCTTCTTCTCAAGAGGACCATTTCCATCCCAGAACTCCATTGTTGTTGTTGTTTTTTCCTACTAAGAATGAGGTCCTCACACCAGGCTAAGCACCTCAATACACAGCTCCCAGAACATCACTTTTCCCCTCAGCACCTTCTCTGACAAAGTAAAAGTGTTACAGCTTCACAGATTGAGTTATAAAGCCAATAAAACAGTGTTGACTATGGCTTAGAGAAAGGTTGCCAAAGCAGAGTGTTTAAAAGCCTGTAAGTATTGATTCTTTTCACTTCTTTCCCCTGATTATATATCATGTTCTTTTTTGTTTCTGGCAATCGCCATGATTTTTATGCTGACATAAACGGCAATAAAATAGGAATCCGATTATCCCTTACTTTTCCAAGAACAGCTGTGTTATTCCATTAGCAGGTTTTGTTAATGTAGCTGCTCTTCCTAGACTGTGGTTGAAGAGAAGATTTATTTCATCTTCCCAGTTACCAACAAAAGAGAATATTTATAGCTCAGGGTTGATCTGTGAGGTCCTTGGGGCTCTCTGACCTTGGTTATTTTCTTGCAGACGTTTCATTACCCAACTAGGTGACATCATCAGGGTTAGACGTGAATGAAGTTTCCTCACTGATTAAATACAAGTCATTTGCCTTGTCATTCTATCAATAGAAGAGAATATCTATAGCTCAGAGTTGATCTGTGGGGCCCTTGGTGCTCCCTGATCTTGGTTGTTTTCTTGCAGATGTTTTATGATCCAACTAGGTTACATAATCAGTTCCAGAAGGGAGTGGGGTTTACTATCTGTTTATAACAAAGTTGATTGCCCTGTTGATGTTAGTTCAAGTGTTTTTGGCGGTCCCTTGATTAGGCTGTTGTTTAATGTTTGATTGTTTATCTGAGTTGATAGTTCTTGAAATTTTGCTGGTCTAGCGTTAATCTTGGTATCAGTTTCTGCTTATCTGGGTATTGTTTGCTGGGCAGGAGTGTTGTGATTCGGATTGTCTTTCTGATTGTCTCTTTTGAACAGTATGTAGTTTTTGTTTATCTCTATGTGTCTGTTGATGGCAGATTTGTCTGCAGGCTTGCGGGAATTCTCTAACAATTTTGGACTTGGCTTGGTCATGGATGCTCCCAATTTCCCAGTTGAAACTACAGTTGAGTCTGTCCATGTGTCATACAATGAAGGAGTTTTCATCATGTCTTCAGACTGCTAGTTGTTGTTCTTACACCATTATGTTTATCTTCCTTTCTTATTTCTCACCCATGCAGTGTGTCTCATCTTTCCTCAGTTCAGGGAGGTAGCAAGCATTCTGTTCAGAGTGAAAGTAATTGGAAAACCTGCCTGCTTGTTTTCCTTTCTGTCATAGAACATAGACAAATAGAGTTGGAAGGGCCTTGGAGGTCTTGGAAGGGCCTTGGAGGTCTTCTAGTCCAACCCTCTGCTTCAGCAGGAGACCATTTCAGACAAATCATGGTTGATTTGTCTCTTTTTGAAAGCCTCCAGTGATGGAGCACCCACAACTTCTGCAGGCAAGTGATTCCATTGGTTGATTGCTTTCACCATTAATAAATTTCTCCTTAATTCTAGGTTGCTTCTCTCCTTGGTTAGTTTCCATCCATTTGGTGCTTTGGAAAACCTCTTCATCTTTGTAAGAGCCCCTCAAATATTAGAATACTGCTATAATGTTCCTCCTAATCCTTCTTTTTATCACGCTAGACTTGCCCAATTTCTATAACTGTTGTTTTAGCCTCCAGCCTCCTAATCATTTTGGCTGCTCTTTTCTGTACTGTTTCCAGAGTCTCAACATGTTTTTTGGATGTTCTGGCCATACTAAGGCTTTGTAAAGTACCACTTTACAACATGTATCATTGGCAAATGGATGGAGGATGAACGCATCAGGTGAAGGTACTGCATATTGTTCTTGTATAAACGAACATTTAACTATGTAATATGTACCTAAACTAAAATTTAATTTGTTATCAGTAAGGGCTTTAGTTAATCTTGGTTATGTAGTAACGTTTAGGGGAGATAACTGTATAATAAAGAAAGAGGGTAAAAGTGTTACTGCTACATTAGAAAATGATTTATATGTGATACATGATGACCAGTTGAAGATGGCTAACTCAGTTTATAACAATGTTAAGCCACATGATGAATTTATATATTTACTGCATAGATGTCTAGGGCACATTAATTTCAAAATGCTCAAACTGTTGAATTGCCAGAGCGAGTAAAATTGAAACCCTGTAGCAAGTATTTAAACTGTAATGCTTGTAGCCAAGAAAAGAGTAAGGTTACTCCAGCAAACAGACTAAATGGTTTTAAGACAAAAGAACCTTTAGAGGTTGTTTTTGCTGACATAATTGGTCCTAAGAAACCAAGTTTAGGAAGTGCCTGCTATATTTTGAGTATTATGGACCATTACTCATGATATGGTTTCTGCAATCTTATAAAAAACAAAACAGAAACATTCCAACATTTCTTTAACTGGCTAAGGTTTGCTGAGAGAAAAATGAAAAGTAAAGTAATTACTTTAGTAACTGATAATGGGACTGAATTTGTTAACAAAAGATTCCAAACTATGCTGAAATTGGCTGGTGTTGAGCATAAACGTTCTGTACCTTATAGACCACAACATAACTCATTTGTAGAATGAAGAGGACAAGCATTACAAGCCATGGCTCGCACTATGTTATCTGATTCACATTTACCTGAAACACTGTGGGGTGAAGCCATAATGTGTAGTAACCATGTTTTGAACAATGTAGCAAATACAACAACTGGAGAATTGCCATTCACTCATTGGCATGGCAGAAAGCCACATTTAAATTACCTACACACATTTGGAGCTCCCGCATGGGTGCATATTCCCTCACAAGTAAGACTGAAAGAGCAACATAGAGCTAAGAAATTATTTTTTTGTAGGTTACGAAGCCAACCATAGATCATTTAGATTTTGGGATCAAGGCACAGCTCATGTATATTCCGTGCTAGTGCAAAATTTTTTGAGCATGTTGGATGGGATAAACTGGAACAGGAATCCAGCAATGATATTATTATTGACACCCAAATAGTCCCTAAAGATAAAATCAGTAAACCCCAAATAGCCATTAAAGAGGAAGAACAGGAGGAAGTAGAAGTTCAGGCACAGGAGGAGATAGAAGAACAGGAGCAGGTGACACAGGAAAGTCCACCAGTTAGCCCTGTATTACCAAGATGTTCAACTCGAGTAACACAACCACCTGATAAGATATCAGGCTTGTGTTGTATGCCAAGTGAATACAGTTCCAAGTAATTATAGTGAACTAAAACTGTTTCCTGCTAAGGATCAGGCTGCTTGGCAGAAAGCAATGGATAAGGAACTGGAATCATTAAAAAGACTGGAGGTATACAAAAATGTTAAGTTACCACCAGGTAAACATCCCATAGGATGTAAATGGATATATAAGCTAAAGACAGGTGTAGATGGGACTGTTACCCATAAAGCCAGATTAATAGCACAAGGATTTAATCAGACAGCAAATGACTATGATGAGGTGTTTGCACCTAGTCTGAAGGCTACTGCATTAAGGGCAGCAATAGTGTGGGCAGCTAAGGAGAAATATATTATAAATCATTTGGATGTAGAGACAGCTTATCTGCATGCACCATTGCAACATACTATATATTTAAAGAAACCTTTAGGTCTCAAAAATGATAATACAAGTGATTGCTGGAAATTGAAAAAGAGTCTTTATGGTTTGAACCAATCAGGATATGAGTGGAACCAATATATAGTTAAAGAATTAACTAAGATAGGCTTTGTAGCTGGCATGGCTGATCCATGTTTGTTTAAAAGAGAAAGCAATGGTATGATTTCATTATTGTTATTATTTACTGATGACATAGCATTAATCACCAAAACTGAACAAGAAGCTACTGAGATAATTTCACTATTGGAAAAGAAATTTAAGATAAAACAGTTAGGAGAAATCAAACAATATTTTGGTTTAACGATAGATAGAACTAGGGGAGGATACAAGATCTCACAGGCAGATAAAATTAACCAATTACTAAAAAGTTATAAAATGGAACTTTGTAAGCCTGCTAAAACACCAATGAGCCAGGAGTTTAGCCATAGTGATGTACAAAGTCCTATTTTTGATAAGAACATTTATCAATCCATGATTGGTAGTTTATCTTATCTCAGTAATTGGTCAAGGCCAGATATAACATACAGTTTAATCAATTAGCGAGATTTAACGCTGAGTTCACTGAAAGGCACTGGCAAGCTGCTAAACGTTGCATTGTATTTGGAGCCAAAAGATGAACTGAATTTGACTGCATATGCTGATGCATGTTTTGCTACAGACATAAATACACGAAAATCTACATCGGGTACTGCTGTATTATTGGGAAAAGCATTGATTGGATGGAGATCTATTAGACAGAAACATCTAAGTTTGTCAATAATGGAGGCTGAATTCTCATGTTTGTCTTTATTATGTGCAGATTTAGTTTTGTATAAACAATTACTAATTGATATGGGAATTAATATAACAGATACTATTGTAGTTTATGAAGACAACCAATCAACAATACAGATGTCTTCAAATATTACTGTTAAGACAAGAGCAAAACACACAGATTTAAGATATTTAAATGTGAGACAATGTGTGCAAAGTAAAACGATTAAGCTAGAATACTGTATGTCAGAAAACAATATAGCAGATCATTTTACAAAGGCCCAAGGCTCTATAAAGCATAAGGCTTGCTGTGAAGATTATGGACTTAAAATGTAAGGTTGTATATATTATCTTACCCAAAAGGGGAGAATGTTAGGAATATGAGTCACCTAACAGCTATTTGGGTTAGAAATATATAAGCCAGGATAGACATTTTAGGACTAAGTCTTTAAGAGATTGCAAAAACTGCAATTGGGTGTGGTTTTTCAAACGGCCATAAGATGGAGCCAGAAACCTGGGTTGTTTAGTCTGAGTCTCAGAAGAGAGTGTGAGTAAGTCTCTGTTTCCTTCTGTTGGAAAGTATTGCTGTTCCCCCATTTTTCCTAATTGACTGCTATTTCTGGATTTGATGTGAGTTTGTTACTGAACTGTTTTTGACACTGGAATTTGTTATTGGATTATCCCTGGATTGAAAACTGACTGATTTAACCTGTGAATGACTTTGGACTGCCTATTTTGAACTTTTCTTAAACCTTTTTTGAAAGTATAACCCTACATTTACTGTACAGTGTATCTATATGCTGTGTGTGTATTATTCAAACACTATTCTCTATATGTCTCCCTGTATGTGCTCATTCTCCTAACAGGGAATTACCTCAACACAGAACATCCAATACTTCATGTGATCTTGAGTGAGTCTATCCCTCTATTTATGCAGCCTAGGATTGCATTGGCTTTTTTGGCAGCTGCAGCACACTGCTGACTCATATTTAATGAATCACTGAAGTTAACTTAGTAACATGGTTAGGAAAATGGTAAATGGGTATAATTTTAAAAGCATTCAAAGCAACTGTAGAAAGTTAGCACCCATCCCTCTCCTAGAAGAATGAAATATTTTGAGAAATATTTAAAAAGGCAGAAGGTTATATTTCCCTGGATAAGAAATTGAGAAACATGCTCTTGGAGACAAAAAGCAGCCCCACCTTTCTTAACAGCCCTCAGCAGATGTCAGCACTTAAGAGATAAAGAGCTTGTTGAGATCTAGGTAGCTCTTAGGTAGCTCTATTCATCAGCAAAAATTCCCTGCAGCAAGGTCTGAAGAAAGGTAGGGTTAGCCCTCAGCCACAATAGGAATTGCCCAACAACCCCCTTCATTGCATCAGGCAAACTTCAATCAAACTTAGCTCAGACAAAATCCTACGATTTGTACATGGCCCCATGGGAGTCTGACAACAGCCAATAGAATACATGTTTTTGCACAGGAACAGGGAGTTCAAGTGCAAAGCCCTAGAGAAGATATATATACCCCTCACTCTCAACTCTATGCAGTGAGCTGCCCAGAACTATGTGCTTGGTAGTTCTGTTTCATCAATAAATTAACTCTCTTTCCAATCAGCCTCCATCCTCCATTGTGTTTCCAGTGCGTTTCTCCCGGCTTGGACCTGGACCTGGATATTTCTTCCAATTGTTGTGGTCTGCCAGCAGCCTGTGGAGATGGTAGCAGAGTCAGATAGTGGGGAGGAACATGGGCCAGTCTGGGAGTCTGGGGCGGACTCAGACAAGGGTCCTGCGTCTGATACAGAGATGGGGCCAGAACCATCTGGGAGTTATGTGCCTCCAGAATCTGACAGTAGTGAGGCAGAGGAAAAAGGGAAGCCTGTTCTCAGTGTGCACATGTGCAGAGCTGCCAGAAGGCAAGAATAGTTAAGACAAAAGGGGCGACTCAGGAGTAAGGCTTGGAGATGATTGGCCCTCCCATAAGACATAAAGGAAGAGCAAAGGGGCAGGAACCTTTGCAGGAAGCAACTTTGTTCATACTGGTCGGTTTGAAACCAGAAGCTCTGTGTTGAATTTGTGCTCCGGTTGGCCTTGTATAACTAATTGGAAATTTAGTCATTGGCAGCATTTCAAGGAAGATAAAGGTGTGTGCTTATCAGGCTTATCCTGAAGGACTTTGGCAGACTTCCATGGGGCTATTACAAACTGTTTGAGACTCATTATGGGCTGTGAATGAATAAAATTCATAGCCGTTGATATTTTTTTTAAAAGGGTTTTGGGACTAACGTGTGTTTGTTAGTGTCTCAATATTCCTTGGTTAGAACACCAACACAACAAAGCAAGGATAGACTGGGACCCAAAGATCCCTCTCGTAGTTACTTGTATTAAGCCAAGTTTCACCTAGTCTGTACCTGTACATGTGGGTTTTCTTGCCTAAGTATAAAGCTTTGCTTTTCTCTATATCGAATTTCATTTTATTAGATAGGGCTTAATTTATGGTTTATAGGTAATCTTGGGAATAATCTGAATGCTTAAAAAGGGGGGGCTGCATTAGCTTAACCACAGATTAGGTGGTTCAGCCAAGAGGTTGCAAAGAGAAATTCCTCCATGCTTTGAATCTGAACTCCAAAAGGATGGCTGAACATCCCAGCGGAAAAAAGTGGGCACCTATTAGTGAGCACCCCAAAGCAGCTGCATCTCTTCCCGGGATTGTGTGGCAGCTGCGATGTGGGGAAAACAGGGTTACTTGGAAGGTGTGGCTGACAGATGCTGTGTTCTTGCTCCTGTGAGCACTTTGTTGTTGTGGTTTTGTTTTGGAAATTGAATTTGAAACATTGCATGGCTCTGATGCACTAAGTTCTGATTTACCCTGCAAAGGATGGAAATATTGAATCCTACATTGTAGGTTCATCTGTGGGAATTCTTAGAATGCAGAAAGTACAGATTGAGAAGTGAATTCCTCTGCCACTCCCTCCTTCCCATCCTTCCTTTCTCCTTCTCCCTTTTTCTCTTTCCAGTCTACCTTTTCTTTTTCTTTTCCTTCCGCTCCCATATGGAATTGGCTATATAAAATTCTCTTAGAAATCTTCCTTCCTTCCTTCCTTCCTTCCTTCCTTCCTTCCTTCCTTCCTTC
>NW_020771711.1:0-12463 GCF_900518735.1 Pseudonaja textilis | reverse complement strand
TTCTTTCTTTCTTTCTTTCTTTCTTTCTTTCTTTCTTTCTTTCTTTCTCTCTCTCTCTCTCTCTCTCTCTCTCTCTCTCCTCTTTTTCTCTCTCCTCTTTCTCTCAAAACTCTATGCAATATTTTCATAATATAAACTAGAGCTGCACATGTTCATTTATATATTTTGCTAATATTTTCTGGATGAAAACTTAACAGGCATTCATTCAATGAGCAACATGATCCATAAATGATGAAGTCAATTAAAATGGCCATCCAAATGTTCCATTTATTGGTTTGTCTATCCAACCACCCATGTAGAAGTGTTTATCCTGACTTTCCTCCAGGAAGCCAAAGTGATACACATAACTTTGTGCATTATAAAAGCTCACCTGATTTCCCCCCCCTCCCCCCTCCCCCCCAAAACAAGAGACCCAACATGTTTTCATGAATCCTTACCCACACCCAGACAATTAAGTCCTAGGCAGAAGTCTTTAAATGAAAATCTAGGGTCAAAGATCTGAAGAAGTCTGAGAGATTAAAAGCCATGAGTGTTTAGCAGGGGAGCATTCTTTATTTATTGATTCGTCCTTGGCCCAGTAAGTTCCAAAAACAAATTATTACTACAATTAGATAAAAGCAATTTAAAATAGAATTGGATAAAATACAATTTAAAATGGAATTGGAATAAAATATGATTTAAAATGAAATTGGAATAAAATACAGTCTAAAATGACATTGGAATAGAATACAATAATTTAAGATATAGATAAGATATGATAAAATTATATTTTGGTGTCACCCCTGCAATCTACCCTAACCAGTCCCACATATGTAGATCTCAAACTTAGCAGGAGAGCAAATCTGCAAGTACAAATTTGTGCACTAGGTAAAGCTTCCTGTGGCTTATTTAGGATGTACATAATCTCTTTGGACAGTGCCAAGAACCACTGATGGAAATCTCAACTCTTGTCATGCCATGTTCCAGACCTTGATTTTCCTTTGACCTTGTCCCTTGCTGCTGCTTCAAATTCTCACCTGACTGATCACTCCCAAACCCTGTGGCCTGTTCATCCTCAAAGAACTTTTTGCAAAGGCTGTTTTACTCCAGCTAGCTGCCAATAAAGCCTGAGCTTGCTTATTTCTGGCCTCTGGCAGATTTACAGCCTGCTTAATTTGCTTGTTGGCAGCCGGCTGCACTGGCACAGAAAGCGGTGGTAGTGGTATCATGGCTCCAGGGTAAAGAGTTCAGCAGAGCGCTGAAGAAGTGAGGCCACCTCAGTTCAGGAAAAGGGATCAGTACCTCCTTTCCTTGGTCCCAATTTGAGAAGGTATCCCTACTCTTTGGTGAAATCTAAGAAAACGTGTCCTACTCTGCAGTTTCTCAGCCATCCCCATCCCAGAAACTGAGGCACTGGATCTTCATACCATGTTTTCCCCAAAATAAGACCCTGTCTTATTTTTTTCCCACCAAAAAAAGCACCAGGTCTTATTTTGGGGGGGATGTCATCCACTGACTAACCTCACTTTGCGTGTGTCACTCCTGACCTCCTTTTCACTGTCAGAAACCTTCAAGAACTTCTTCTGAGACGAGCAAGGCTTTCCTGAAGGCCTCTGCAGTTAATAACAGAGCTCAGGATCAATCCAGAGCTTTGTTCTCAGCTCCAGAGGCCTTCAAGAAAGACTTGCCAGCCTTGCTGGCTGCAGAAGAAATGGGCCAGCAAGGCAGGTGTCGGGGTGTGCAAGGCCTGGTTACACTTGTCCAAAGGTAAGTAGTAAGGCAGCTCCCCCCCTCCATTCCCACCCTAGCTTAATTTTTACCCATCCACCTGAGTGGGTGGGATCTTAATTAGGGCTTATTTTAGGGGTAGGGCTTATATTGGGCACACCTGTAAAAAATCACGCTAGGACTTACTTTCGGGGTAGGTCGTATTTTCAAGGAAACAGGGTATATACACACAGTTGCAAGCTAAACTGTATCTTGGCCCTTTGCAGCCCTTCTAAACCTCCAATGTGGCATGGAGAAATATTCAAACAGTTCAGTCCCTGAGAGTTAACCCATACAGAGTTTCCTTCAGAACAATCTCCAAGTCCCTAGCCATATCTTGTTCTAAACAAGACTGAGATATTTGCGTTGGCTCTTTCTGAGCCCCTCAGTCCAACCCTAGGCAAGAGTTTCATAGGGAGTTATACAAACATATTATGTGGACATATGGGGATAAGAAATATCATAACTTGCTCCCAAATTAATCAAGGATTTAATGACAACGAAGCTTTGCTTAATGCAACACATAAACCAAGTTAATAAGTCTTTAATGACTTATTAAAGAAGTCCAAATATCTTAATACTTGATTCTCATACCTTTCTCTGCTAGAAGAAGATAGGAGATAGGTAGGTAAGTAGGCAGATGGGTGGATAGATAGATAGATGATAGAGTTGGTAGATAGACAGACAGATCTAACAAATTATTCTATCTATCTATCAAACTAATAAACAAACAGACAAATACTATCTTAGAAAGACAGATTATATTATCAGTCTGAATCAGTTTACTGGAGAAGTAAGACCTCTTTGTTGAAGCAACCATGCTTGGCCAGTTAATTTCCAAGTCTATGACTCAGAGAAAGTGACGTGCCCAAAATCCCCAACTCGGTTTCTGGTCCTAAGGAAGGATTAGATTCTGATTCTTGCAGTGCCTAATGTCACACCTTAACTGCTACATCACATTGGCTCTCGTGTGTGTGTGTGTGTGTGTGTGTGTGTGTGTGTGTATGTATGTATGTATGTATGTATGTATGGATGGATGGATGGATGGATGGATTGGTGGATTGATGGACTGATGGCTAGATAGATAAAAAGATGGTCCAAGACCTCTGCTTTTGATACAACGCTATAACATACTTTGTCAATTAATGCATATAACTTTATTTTTAAGAGCAATCCCTTTAAATTTTCTGAAGTCTTTCCTGCTCTAATTATTTACCACCCTACTATACTTTAATGAGCAATAAAATATTGCTTCTAGTATGGGAGATAAGTGTGGGAGATATGAATTATGTTGGAAATAATTTTTAGCATAATTGAGATATAGTCTGTCAGACACAGAAAATCAGGTCCAAAGTGAAGGTCCAATTAAACTGATTGATTGCCAAACAGCCTATGTTTGAATCATCTCAACTAACAGGACCCGAATGGAGTTACATAAGGGTCCATGGAATTCAAGGGAAATTGGACTTAGTCTGCTTGTAACGATTCTTGGCTGGTCCCTCTTTTAACTCTGATTCCAGGTTCTGTCATTTTTTTCCCTCCGGTTCCTTAGCTTTAATACTGAAGCATTGATTCCTAACAGTGAGATTGCTAACATTTAGAACAATTAACCAGCAGAATGGCTTGTCTTTGGAAGTTGTGGGTCATACACTGAAGGTCTTCAAGAAGAGATTGGGTGTAGGATTTCTTGCTTGACCAACGAGTTGGCCTAGAAGAATGTAAGGTCCCACGCAACTCTGTTATTCTGTTAAATTGGCTTTGTAAAGGTGTGACTGAATATATATATATATATATATATATATATATATGTGTGTGTGTGTGTGTGTGTGTGTGTGTGTGTGTGCACGCGCGCACGAAATACCACTCATGCATGTCACAAAATCTCCAGAACCATAAAGCCTACAAATTTGACATTTGACACATATATTCCTCTTGGCTTCTAGGTGCTCACTAAGAAAGGATTTTTCTAAACGACCATCAGAGCATTAGTATTTCCTATATTATTATTATTATTATTATTAACATGCTCTGATGCTAAGGAGTTCTACTCCCCCTCCCCACCTGGAAAGAAATCTCTTCCAAATGCAAAACTCAAGCAGAGCAGAGGAGTTTCGGTTTCAGTTTCACAGCACCAAGCAGCTTTAGTACAAAACAGTTGAGCTAAGCCACGACCAGGCCCCTTGCTGTCTCCTTCTTGCTCACACAGCAAATACTCTTTCGGTTTCCAAACAGCCCTCAATTCTCTCACACAATGACAAGACGCTAGCCAGATGAATACCGATGGATGCTGGTAGGCAGAGGCACAATTTTTCCCCCCTTATTTTCCTCCCCAAAAGCTAAGCCCGATACCATAGTTTCGTAGCGAAGCACGGGTATCGAGCTAGTGGCATGATAAGGGCCACGTACAGAAAAAAAGCAATAAGCGGGGTTAAGATGAAGCCTGCCTTCAGAAGTTGTGAGTGCTCCATCACTGGAGGCTTTTTAAAAAAGACTGGTCAACCACTTGTCTGAAATGATATAGGGTGTCCTGCTTAATGGGGGATTGGACTAGAAGACCTCCAAGGTACCTTCCAGCTGTGTTTTTGATCCTCCAAAGTGCACAAGAAGGGTTTCTTGCAGCAACAATGGATTGCAATACGTTCTCTTGAGTGCAGATGGTTCTGCTAAACCTACAACACTATTTCCTTTCTTTTTTTAACATCCCTTTTTCTTTAAAATAAAAAGGACCTTCAATTTTCATTAGTAAAAGCTGTCCAGGACAAGCTAAAATTCAAACTACTTACCCAGCAGCTTCGTATGTTAAATGCTTCTGACATTTCACCTTCTTAACAACTAAAAAGGATATGCTGATACATCTTTTATGGTTTGATCAAAAGTCCCTGTGATTAATGTTTGTTAAAACGTTGTCAGGGAGTGTTTGGCTGAAATTTAATAACAGTCCCAAGTAATCAATATATAATCTCATTGTGAATTTCAAAGCTATAAAGTTTAACACTATCAAGAGTAGAACATTAATTGAAATGAAGGCACTACAGAATTCCATGATCTGAAGGCTTATCTAATTTAAACCCATTATCTGAAGCCAAATTCCTCTAGAGATAACTACTAAAGGCAAACTGAAGCGGGAGAACTGATATGAGGTTGTTTTGTTCCACATGATGGTTGGATCAGCCCAACGATAGTGTCCAGATCAGCTCAGCCATGTTTCTCTTTGTATTCAAGAGCATAATAATTAAAGCATTATTATTTTAAACACTTCTTCTACTTGCCAGCCTCATTTTCCTCTTTCGTCACCACTCTTGGAAGATGAAGGACCAATAACATTGGTTCTCCCTTTTGATCTTCCCCTTCTACGCCCCTCAGTTTTACTTAGGGTTCGATCTTTTCTTCATCATAAATACCTCTTGTGGCCACAGACCACCAAGACTTAACTCAAGATTTAAAGCACTAGACTGCATCAAATATTTGTGGACCTCCTGTGATGCAGTCTGCCGGCTGAGAAACCACTGCGCTAAAGTATTTTTGTGATTTGAGGCAGAAGTATCCAAGATGCCTTTTCCAAACCAAAGTGCAGGTTTTACAAGAAGTTGTGATGGAAATTCCTTCAACTACTCTCTTTGGTCGTGCCAGTAAAAATATAAAATAATTGAAAACACTACATTAAATCATCTAAAGAAAACCATGAAGGGCTTTAGGGCAATCTAAACTGATGCCTGAGGGAGTCATTTCAATGAGTTTCATAATAAGTGCCAGCCTTCACCCAAATATTTTATTTATTTATTTATTTGATTTGTCAGTCACTTACAAGATAATAGATATAAGCATAAACATGAGTAAGAATACAGGAAATAGGTACAAATAAATGGGGACAATAGGACAGGGATGATAGGCACAATGTTGCACTTATGCATGCCCCCTTACAGACCTCTTAAGAATGGGGTGAGGTCAATAGTGGTTAGTTTGAGGTTAAAGGACTGGGGGTTGGAGGATGTAGCCACAAAGTCAGGTAGTGCATTCCAGGTATTGACCAGTCTGTTGCTGAAGTCGTACTTCCTGCAATCAAGTTTGAAGCAGTTTACATTGAGTTTGTATCTGTTGTGTGCTCTTGTGTTATTGTGGTTGAAGCTGAAGTAGTCACTGACTGGTAGGACACTGTAGCAGATAATTTTGTGTGCTACGCTTAAGTCTAACTGTAGGCGGCCTAAATTTAGTCTTTAAGAAAAGAATGTCTATGCAATTGTGAACTATGATCACCCCTGTTAAGGTACCAGGCAAGCTAGGAGACGGTGAGTTGTAATCCCACCCTAAGATGACTGGGTGATTTTTGAGCCAATCACCAGGAGATGGTGAGTGTTAGTCTTGCCTTAGGCATGCTAGCTTGGGCTAATCATTAGGAGACAGTGAGTGCTAGTCCCACCTTAGGTATGAAAACTGGTTGGGTGATTTGAGGCCTGTCCCTCTCTCTCAGCCCAACCTACCTAAATAAAATATATTGGTTGCTATACAATAAATGAATGAATGAATGAATGAATGAATGAATGAATGAATAAATAAATAAATAAATAAATAAATAAATAAATAAATAAATAAATAAATAAATCTATCATGATCAGGAGCAGTTGTCCAATAATTTTTTTGCTTCCTCTTTTTAATATTTTTTATTTATTTTTATTATATATCCATGTATTCATAACTATGTTTTTACTTATACCTATTACATTGTAAGCAACTGACAAACCAAATAAAATAAAATAAAATATATATTTTTTTGTCAGCACTGTATTGTCCTTTTGAATGCTGTATCCCACAGGTGGTAAAATCATAGATTTATAGGGATGCTCTAGAATATTGTCAGTTTTATTATAAACCCCTCTCTTAATAATGGCTTGGGTGGAATTCACCCGCTTCCTATCTACTGAACCCATGATTACACATTCATCGAGCTGTTCATTACTAACCTCAGATTTCTGTACGATGGCCTCAGTGGTGGGATTATTATTTTTTTACTACCAGTTTTGTGGGCATGACTTGGTGGGCATGGCAGGTGAAGTAAACTCTCCAGTCAGAGGTGGGATTTGCTGGTTCTCTGAACTACTCAAAATTTCCATTACCAGCTCTCCAGAACTGGTCAGAACCTGCTGAATACCACCTCTGGATGGCTTGTCTCTTTAATTTTCTCAAAGCCTTATCACAGGGTTTTGAAGTTTCAAAAGTGTGTGCAAGAAACTTTGCTTACTCCCTTTAACCTTGGAATGGTCCAGGATCTCCTATCAAGGGCAGGGATTCAACTAGAAGACTTTCAAACTTTCTTCCATTCTTATTATTCTATGTTCTATGTTTAACATATGGAACTTAAAGCAGGAATATGATGATCCAAAACTATAATCTGTCAGCCTTGGGAGCCATAGTTTACTTAGTAGCTTCGAGGCTGCCACATTTAGTGCCTGGGAATTTGGGATGGGGGATTTCATAGAGAGGAAAAAGATTAGACTCAACAACATTCTTCTTATAAAGTCAAGGACAAGTCACCCTGCACCTGGAGAGGAGTGTCTGGAGGAATGTCTCCAGTTGGAGCAATGGTTGATTGGACCTTTGAAGGACTGGTGGGGGCAAGGGATGAGCTTTTGATTTTTCAATTGGGAAGGGAAAACCCGGAACTCTCAGATTAGGGTTTTCCCAGATGTGCAAATATGACTGCTTTAATAAATTCTTACTTGGATGAACTTTGTTTCTGAGTGCTGAATGAAATGGGGAGCTGACACAATCTCTCTGTCTGGGCTGAGCTGCAAAGAAGGCAGTTTGTCTATGGGATGTTAAGAATAAGCCCTCCTTCTTTGTGGCCAAAGTAGGAAAAGGACAGCGATTAAACTCTCTAGATTTTCTGACACTGTAGTTTTTCACGCCGAGTATATTTCAAGCATTTTGCAAACTCTGCAAAATATACGGCCTGAATACTCTCAAAGTGTTAACACAGGGGAAGCCAGAGTTGAATTATGATAACAATTTATTTGGCTTAACGTGCCAAGACTACCAACCTTGAATTCCTCTACCAAAAAGGTGCCACTTTCTCAGATTATATTTTTTTTAAAGTCATAAAGTAATCCCTGTCATCTGAATTAGACTGTCATCCAAGCAAGGATTGCTTCCAAAATCCTGAAATATATCTTCCAAAACTCAATCATATAATGTAGGTGGATGAGTCCTTAAATTCAATGTGGAAAAAAATGGGTATGTTTTAAATATATTTCGTATTGTGCCCTAATTAGCTTTGCTTTCATCAGGAAAGAACGTCACACAGCTTTATAAATGCAGCATTATATATTCTACAAACAAGCTTTTTCTTCTTTATATAATTGTTCTGAATCATCTTAGATAAGAATATATTCCCATGCAGAGTAACCCACAAACTTTTTTTTCTCTCTAAAAAAAGATAACCATTGTCTCATTTTCTTTAACTTTTAGGGCTAACCTTTTGGACTTCAGGCACCATCAAACTCATAATTTTAAATCCCGCAGACCACTAACATGAATTTTGACTGACGGTAGTTTTCTGATGTTGGTGGGAAAGTCAGTCCCGTATTCCAGAGCCGCAGTAGTCACAGGAGTGGCCCTTTGGTCATCCAGAGCGCTGCTCCTCCACCTGGGCGCACTGGCCTGCCATGGACTGGAGGAGCTACTCCGGGATGACCAAAGGGCCAGTCCTGTGACTACTGCAGCTCTGGAATATGGGACCAACTTTCCCACCAACATCAGCAAGCCATTCCCAGGGCGGATTTCCCTCCCCCACCGTTGGTCTTACCTTCCAGTTCCAGTTTGTGTGGCTCTACTCAAGGTAAGGTTTGTGCTTGGCCGAAGGGTGAAGGCCAGTGGGTGGGCGAGCCATGTGAGCAGTGCAGCCTGGATTAATTGCTTTGGGGGGAGTGCTTTGGGGGGGGGGGGATTTTTCTGCAGACCACCAAAATTTTCTCACAGACCACTAGTGGTCACCAGCCCACCGGTTGACGACCACTGACCTATTCTAATTCTTCATGAGGTGATTTTCTATTTTCTAAATGATCTTTTTTTCACATCAAGAGAGAAAAAAACTTCACTGTCTATCAGCATTGTATTGTTGACACACTGTATTTATTTGTATCCTGCCTTTATTATTTGTTATAAATAACTCAGGGCGATAAACCTATCCAACACATCTTCCTCCTCCTATTGTTCCCACAACAACAACCCTGAGAGGTAGATTGGGAGAGAGAGTGACTGGCCTGATGTTCTTCAGCTGATTTTCTTGCCTAAGGCAGGACTAGAACTCACAGACTCCTGGTGATTGGCCCAAAGTCACCCAGCTGACTTTCATCGCTAAGGCAGGACTTGAACCCACAATCTGCTGCTTTCTAATCGGGTGCCTTAACCACCAGACAAAATGGTGGCTCTCAATCGAAGTGGTTCTTACTGTTGTCTAACAGTTATAGTGTTACTGGGCATTATGAGGCACGAGGGAAAATTACTTAGAGGCATCTCAACGAGGAGTAATAAACAAACCATAACCAATAAGATTTGAACTGATTTCCACTACTAAATTAAAATTACAGGCAGTGCCTACATATAACAGGAATAAGGAAAAAGTTCTCCTCACACATATGTCCTAGTCGTTTCCGGCTCTAGGGGGCAGTGCTCATCTCCGTTACAAAGCCGAAGAGCCAGCGCTGTCCAAAGATGTCTCCGTGGTCAGGTGGCTTGCAGGACTAAATCCCAGTAGGTGCACGGAACACTGGTTCCCTTCCCACCAAAGTGATCCTTATTTTTCTACTTGCATTTTTTACATGCTTTCCAACTGCTAGGTTGGCAGAAGCTGGGACAAGTAACAGGAGCTCACTCTGTTATGTGGTGCTAGGGATTTGAACCGCTGAACTGCCGACCTTTCTGATTGACAAGCTCAGCATCTTAGCCACTGAGCCACCGCATCCCACATATAACAGGAATAGAATAAGCAAAATTGAATCTCTGTCATATCAATAAAATGAGAGTACAGTCAACTAGGTAGCTATGCTACAATGGGCTTTTATAGGTGACAACAAAGATCCTGAATTATACCTGGAACCCAGTGATAACCAAAGCAGCTTGCAGAATAAGGCTGTTATTCAAGAAAAATGGAGAATAGCCCTAACTACTCATGCCCTTGCATTCTGGACCGAGTCTAGATTTCATATAGTCTTATTATTCAATCATGGATGATTTTCCCTACACGAGTCATGAGTAATTCATTGTACACTCATTCTATGGACATTAATTAATTAATCAGAATATAACTGGAAGGGACATTGGAGCAGTGGTGGTATTGTGGGTGAAACGGTAGCAAGGATTTGATGTGGGTCACTGAACTGGTCGTAAGTTCTGGCTGGCCATGCCCCTGATGCGGTCGCCCGATTGCCACTGGCACACTTGCCTGCCCACCGGATACTCACTCACCCCTCGCCCCTTAAGGTATTTCTTCAGCTGTGCCAGAATTCCCCTTGCTGAAGCCCAGGAAGGCAAAAAATGGAGGGAGGAGCACAGCCAATATTTTCATGAAAGCCTTCAGTGATGAAGCTCCCACAACTTCTGAAGGCAACTTCTCTTCCATTGGTTGATGGTTCTCACTCTCGGAAAATTCCTCCTTATTTCCAGGTTGAATCTCTCCTTGTTCAGTTTCCATCCATTGTTCCTTGTCTGGCCTTTGGGGGCTTTAGAAAATAGCTTGACCCCCATCTTCCTGTCTGTGGCAGCCCCTCAAATATTGGAAGACTGCTATCACATCTCCCCTGGTCCTTCTCTTTACTGGATTAGCCATGCCCAGTTCCTGCAACGGTCCATCATATGTTCTAGTCTCCAGTCCCCTAATCATCCTGGTATTTGTCCATCCATATTCTAGAAGGTAGGTTTACCAGTGTTTCTTCTCCAGAACTTGTGGCCTGATTGGGTTGGATTAAATAAGACTCTGGGGGTTCCTGTGTTTCCACTTAAAACCTTAATTCTGAATTATTCACATCTTTTTTAAAAAAAACAAATCATTTACATTAAAGGTGAATACTTCTTGCTCTTTGATTTTTTTTTTTCTTAAGAAGTATCTAGGAAGATTGCCAAATTTTCTGAATTTAATTGTCATAAAAAGGCTTCAGATTTAATACTGGACATTTCTATTGATTGATTTATTCCTGCTTGGACAGATTACATAATTCATTTTTGTAACTGTTTGGCTCTTACTAAATTAACCTTTTATTTTGATTTTTATGGGACTGTGCTGTACTAGTTTGATCTTTCAATTGTAAATAAATTGTCATCTCACAATGCAAGACACACGAGAAGAATTTAAACATACAGGAATGTAGATTGCAGTCCAATGTTCAAAAAGAGATTTGTAATGTTAAGGACAATTTGATTGTGGAATGGCAAGGGCTAAGAAGGGGTGGATCATTCATTGGATAACTTAAACAGACTGGATATATTTGAAGTTGGGATATTTGGAATCTTGCACAAAATTCTCTACAAACACAATATCAGGACAGCCTTCGGCACTGACCAAAAAATAGCCAACATCCTAAGAAATCCCAAGGACAAGATTCAGCTAGAAAACCAAGGAGTTTATGAAATACCATGCAACAATTGCCCAGCCACATACATTGGACAAACCAGCAGGAGAATAAATGCACACATCGCAGAACACAAAAACGCAGTCAGAAAAGAACAAAATACTTCCTCCCTTTTCCAGCACCTTAAAGCCACAGGACATTCTATTCCATATTCTATTTCATTCCATCCCATCCCATCCCATCCCATCCTATTCCATTCCATTCCATTCCATTCCATATTCCATTCCCTATTCCATTCCATTCCATTCCATTCCATTCCATTCCATTCTATTCTATTCTATTCCATATTCTATTCTGTTCTGTTCTGTTCCGCCCTGTGCTGTCCTGTGCTGTCCTGTCCTATCCTATCCTATCCTAAAATAACTTTGCCTTGATTGGGTTAGGTTTAAGTTGAAAGATGGAGGCCTTGACAAAATTTCAAGATTTCGTTACAACATCCACACCACATTAAAGTGCTTTCAAAGACTCTTAGCAACTCCAGTTTCCTGACCTTGTCTGTTTTGAAGAGCGTGCATCAATGCTGAAAGCCTGTCAAAGCCCCTCTTTCCTTTATTTTATACATAACCCCGGTCAAGGTGGGGTTGTTTTGAATTTCTTTCTCATGTTCTTTTTTTTTTTTTTAGTTTTCCAGGATTGAATTAAAAAAAAAATGTTCTGCATACACCTGACATTCTTTCATACTAACTCTACATTAATAAAACATTATTTCCTGCGAAAAGCAAATGCTTGCTGGTGCTCCCTGAAGTTATTTCCAGCCAATGGTGATTCCCTGATCATTTTTAGTGTCTGAACTAAATCTGTTTCCTACCAGTGTGATATTTTCCTTTTCTACATGCTATATAAGTTGCACCTTCATACCGACTATTAACTGTGAGATGAAGACTTCAGTAGCTAGGAGTGGCATTATTGTAGGATACAGTATTGTATCTTATGATTTATGGTGAATATTTTTATGATGACTATGATTATGATTTATCACTTATACCTTTCTGAGCTTATGCACTGAAGACAAATTCCTTGTGTGTCCAAATACACTTGGCCATTGAAGAATTCTCTTCTCTTCTCTTCTCTTCTCTTCTCTTCTCTTCTCTTCTCTT
>NW_020771710.1:0-12463 GCF_900518735.1 Pseudonaja textilis | reverse complement strand
TTCTTTCTTTCTTTCTTTCTTTCTTTCTTTCTTTCTTTCTTTCTTTCTCTCTCTCTCTCTCTCTCTCTCTCTCTCTCTCCTCTTTTTCTCTCTCCTCTTTCTCTCAAAACTCTATGCAATATTTTCATAATATAAACTAGAGCTGCACATGTTCATTTATATATTTTGCTAATATTTTCTGGATGAAAACTTAACAGGCATTCATTCAATGAGCAACATGATCCATAAATGATGAAGTCAATTAAAATGGCCATCCAAATGTTCCATTTATTGGTTTGTCTATCCAACCACCCATGTAGAAGTGTTTATCCTGACTTTCCTCCAGGAAGCCAAAGTGATACACATAACTTTGTGCATTATAAAAGCTCACCTGATTTCCCCCCCCCCCCCCCCCCCCCCCAAAACAAGAGACCCAACATGTTTTCATGAATCCTTACCCACACCCAGACAATTAAGTCCTAGGCAGAAGTCTTTAAATGAAAATCTAGGGTCAAAGATCTGAAGAAGTCTGAGAGATTAAAAGCCATGAGTGTTTAGCAGGGGAGCATTCTTTATTTATTGATTCGTCCTTGGCCCAGTAAGTTCCAAAAACAAATTATTACTACAATTAGATAAAAGCAATTTAAAATAGAATTGGATAAAATACAATTTAAAATGGAATTGGAATAAAATATGATTTAAAATGAAATTGGAATAAAATACAGTCTAAAATGACATTGGAATAGAATACAATAATTTAAGATATAGATAAGATATGATAAAATTATATTTTGGTGTCACCCCTGCAATCTACCCTAACCAGTCCCACATATGTAGATCTCAAACTTAGCAGGAGAGCAAATCTGCAAGTACAAATTTGTGCACTAGGTAAAGCTTCCTGTGGCTTATTTAGGATGTACATAATCTCTTTGGACAGTGCCAAGAACCACTGATGGAAATCTCAACTCTTGTCATGCCATGTTCCAGACCTTGATTTTCCTTTGACCTTGTCCCTTGCTGCTGCTTCAAATTCTCACCTGACTGATCACTCCCAAACCCTGTGGCCTGTTCATCCTCAAAGAACTTTTTGCAAAGGCTGTTTTACTCCAGCTAGCTGCCAATAAAGCCTGAGCTTGCTTATTTCTGGCCTCTGGCAGATTTACAGCCTGCTTAATTTGCTTGTTGGCAGCCGGCTGCACTGGCACAGAAAGCGGTGGTAGTGGTATCATGGCTCCAGGGTAAAGAGTTCAGCAGAGCGCTGAAGAAGTGAGGCCACCTCAGTTCAGGAAAAGGGATCAGTACCTCCTTTCCTTGGTCCCAATTTGAGAAGGTATCCCTACTCTTTGGTGAAATCTAAGAAAACGTGTCCTACTCTGCAGTTTCTCAGCCATCCCCATCCCAGAAACTGAGGCACTGGATCTTCATACCATGTTTTCCCCAAAATAAGACCCTGTCTTATTTTTTTCCCACCAAAAAAAGCACCAGGTCTTATTTTGGGGGGGATGTCATCCACTGACTAACCTCACTTTGCGTGTGTCACTCCTGACCTCCTTTTCACTGTCAGAAACCTTCAAGAACTTCTTCTGAGACGAGCAAGGCTTTCCTGAAGGCCTCTGCAGTTAATAACAGAGCTCAGGATCAATCCAGAGCTTTGTTCTCAGCTCCAGAGGCCTTCAAGAAAGACTTGCCAGCCTTGCTGGCTGCAGAAGAAATGGGCCAGCAAGGCAGGTGTCGGGGTGTGCAAGGCCTGGTTACACTTGTCCAAAGGTAAGTAGTAAGGCAGCTCCCCCCCTCCATTCCCACCCTAGCTTAATTTTTACCCATCCACCTGAGTGGGTGGGATCTTAATTAGGGCTTATTTTAGGGGTAGGGCTTATATTGGGCACACCTGTAAAAAATCACGCTAGGACTTACTTTCGGGGTAGGTCGTATTTTCAAGGAAACAGGGTATATACACACAGTTGCAAGCTAAACTGTATCTTGGCCCTTTGCAGCCCTTCTAAACCTCCAATGTGGCATGGAGAAATATTCAAACAGTTCAGTCCCTGAGAGTTAACCCATACAGAGTTTCCTTCAGAACAATCTCCAAGTCCCTAGCCATATCTTGTTCTAAACAAGACTGAGATATTTGCGTTGGCTCTTTCTGAGCCCCTCAGTCCAACCCTAGGCAAGAGTTTCATAGGGAGTTATACAAACATATTATGTGGACATATGGGGATAAGAAATATCATAACTTGCTCCCAAATTAATCAAGGATTTAATGACAACGAAGCTTTGCTTAATGCAACACATAAACCAAGTTAATAAGTCTTTAATGACTTATTAAAGAAGTCCAAATATCTTAATACTTGATTCTCATACCTTTCTCTGCTAGAAGAAGATAGGAGATAGGTAGGTAAGTAGGCAGATGGGTGGATAGATAGATAGATGATAGAGTTGGTAGATAGACAGACAGATCTAACAAATTATTCTATCTATCTATCAAACTAATAAACAAACAGACAAATACTATCTTAGAAAGACAGATTATATTATCAGTCTGAATCAGTTTACTGGAGAAGTAAGACCTCTTTGTTGAAGCAACCATGCTTGGCCAGTTAATTTCCAAGTCTATGACTCAGAGAAAGTGACGTGCCCAAAATCCCCAACTCGGTTTCTGGTCCTAAGGAAGGATTAGATTCTGATTCTTGCAGTGCCTAATGTCACACCTTAACTGCTACATCACATTGGCTCTCGTGTGTGTGTGTGTGTGTGTGTGTGTGTGTGTGTGTATGTATGTATGTATGTATGTATGTATGGATGGATGGATGGATGGATGGATTGGTGGATTGATGGACTGATGGCTAGATAGATAAAAAGATGGTCCAAGACCTCTGCTTTTGATACAACGCTATAACATACTTTGTCAATTAATGCATATAACTTTATTTTTAAGAGCAATCCCTTTAAATTTTCTGAAGTCTTTCCTGCTCTAATTATTTACCACCCTACTATACTTTAATGAGCAATAAAATATTGCTTCTAGTATGGGAGATAAGTGTGGGAGATATGAATTATGTTGGAAATAATTTTTAGCATAATTGAGATATAGTCTGTCAGACACAGAAAATCAGGTCCAAAGTGAAGGTCCAATTAAACTGATTGATTGCCAAACAGCCTATGTTTGAATCATCTCAACTAACAGGACCCGAATGGAGTTACATAAGGGTCCATGGAATTCAAGGGAAATTGGACTTAGTCTGCTTGTAACGATTCTTGGCTGGTCCCTCTTTTAACTCTGATTCCAGGTTCTGTCATTTTTTTCCCTCCGGTTCCTTAGCTTTAATACTGAAGCATTGATTCCTAACAGTGAGATTGCTAACATTTAGAACAATTAACCAGCAGAATGGCTTGTCTTTGGAAGTTGTGGGTCATACACTGAAGGTCTTCAAGAAGAGATTGGGTGTAGGATTTCTTGCTTGACCAACGAGTTGGCCTAGAAGAATGTAAGGTCCCACGCAACTCTGTTATTCTGTTAAATTGGCTTTGTAAAGGTGTGACTGAATATATATATATATATATATATATATATATATGTGTGTGTGTGTGTGTGTGTGTGTGTGTGTGTGTGCACGCGCGCACGAAATACCACTCATGCATGTCACAAAATCTCCAGAACCATAAAGCCTACAAATTTGACATTTGACACATATATTCCTCTTGGCTTCTAGGTGCTCACTAAGAAAGGATTTTTCTAAACGACCATCAGAGCATTAGTATTTCCTATATTATTATTATTATTATTATTAACATGCTCTGATGCTAAGGAGTTCTACTCCCCCTCCCCACCTGGAAAGAAATCTCTTCCAAATGCAAAACTCAAGCAGAGCAGAGGAGTTTCGGTTTCAGTTTCACAGCACCAAGCAGCTTTAGTACAAAACAGTTGAGCTAAGCCACGACCAGGCCCCTTGCTGTCTCCTTCTTGCTCACACAGCAAATACTCTTTCGGTTTCCAAACAGCCCTCAATTCTCTCACACAATGACAAGACGCTAGCCAGATGAATACCGATGGATGCTGGTAGGCAGAGGCACAATTTTTCCCCCCTTATTTTCCTCCCCAAAAGCTAAGCCCGATACCATAGTTTCGTAGCGAAGCACGGGTATCGAGCTAGTGGCATGATAAGGGCCACGTACAGAAAAAAAGCAATAAGCGGGGTTAAGATGAAGCCTGCCTTCAGAAGTTGTGAGTGCTCCATCACTGGAGGCTTTTTAAAAAAGACTGGTCAACCACTTGTCTGAAATGATATAGGGTGTCCTGCTTAATGGGGGATTGGACTAGAAGACCTCCAAGGTACCTTCCAGCTGTGTTTTTGATCCTCCAAAGTGCACAAGAAGGGTTTCTTGCAGCAACAATGGATTGCAATACGTTCTCTTGAGTGCAGATGGTTCTGCTAAACCTACAACACTATTTCCTTTCTTTTTTTAACATCCCTTTTTCTTTAAAATAAAAAGGACCTTCAATTTTCATTAGTAAAAGCTGTCCAGGACAAGCTAAAATTCAAACTACTTACCCAGCAGCTTCGTATGTTAAATGCTTCTGACATTTCACCTTCTTAACAACTAAAAAGGATATGCTGATACATCTTTTATGGTTTGATCAAAAGTCCCTGTGATTAATGTTTGTTAAAACGTTGTCAGGGAGTGTTTGGCTGAAATTTAATAACAGTCCCAAGTAATCAATATATAATCTCATTGTGAATTTCAAAGCTATAAAGTTTAACACTATCAAGAGTAGAACATTAATTGAAATGAAGGCACTACAGAATTCCATGATCTGAAGGCTTATCTAATTTAAACCCATTATCTGAAGCCAAATTCCTCTAGAGATAACTACTAAAGGCAAACTGAAGCGGGAGAACTGATATGAGGTTGTTTTGTTCCACATGATGGTTGGATCAGCCCAACGATAGTGTCCAGATCAGCTCAGCCATGTTTCTCTTTGTATTCAAGAGCATAATAATTAAAGCATTATTATTTTAAACACTTCTTCTACTTGCCAGCCTCATTTTCCTCTTTCGTCACCACTCTTGGAAGATGAAGGACCAATAACATTGGTTCTCCCTTTTGATCTTCCCCTTCTACGCCCCTCAGTTTTACTTAGGGTTCGATCTTTTCTTCATCATAAATACCTCTTGTGGCCACAGACCACCAAGACTTAACTCAAGATTTAAAGCACTAGACTGCATCAAATATTTGTGGACCTCCTGTGATGCAGTCTGCCGGCTGAGAAACCACTGCGCTAAAGTATTTTTGTGATTTGAGGCAGAAGTATCCAAGATGCCTTTTCCAAACCAAAGTGCAGGTTTTACAAGAAGTTGTGATGGAAATTCCTTCAACTACTCTCTTTGGTCGTGCCAGTAAAAATATAAAATAATTGAAAACACTACATTAAATCATCTAAAGAAAACCATGAAGGGCTTTAGGGCAATCTAAACTGATGCCTGAGGGAGTCATTTCAATGAGTTTCATAATAAGTGCCAGCCTTCACCCAAATATTTTATTTATTTATTTATTTGATTTGTCAGTCACTTACAAGATAATAGATATAAGCATAAACATGAGTAAGAATACAGGAAATAGGTACAAATAAATGGGGACAATAGGACAGGGATGATAGGCACAATGTTGCACTTATGCATGCCCCCTTACAGACCTCTTAAGAATGGGGTGAGGTCAATAGTGGTTAGTTTGAGGTTAAAGGACTGGGGGTTGGAGGATGTAGCCACAAAGTCAGGTAGTGCATTCCAGGTATTGACCAGTCTGTTGCTGAAGTCGTACTTCCTGCAATCAAGTTTGAAGCAGTTTACATTGAGTTTGTATCTGTTGTGTGCTCTTGTGTTATTGTGGTTGAAGCTGAAGTAGTCACTGACTGGTAGGACACTGTAGCAGATAATTTTGTGTGCTACGCTTAAGTCTAACTGTAGGCGGCCTAAATTTAGTCTTTAAGAAAAGAATGTCTATGCAATTGTGAACTATGATCACCCCTGTTAAGGTACCAGGCAAGCTAGGAGACGGTGAGTTGTAATCCCACCCTAAGATGACTGGGTGATTTTTGAGCCAATCACCAGGAGATGGTGAGTGTTAGTCTTGCCTTAGGCATGCTAGCTTGGGCTAATCATTAGGAGACAGTGAGTGCTAGTCCCACCTTAGGTATGAAAACTGGTTGGGTGATTTGAGGCCTGTCCCTCTCTCTCAGCCCAACCTACCTAAATAAAATATATTGGTTGCTATACAATAAATGAATGAATGAATGAATGAATGAATGAATGAATGAATAAATAAATAAATAAATAAATAAATAAATAAATAAATAAATAAATAAATAAATCTATCATGATCAGGAGCAGTTGTCCAATAATTTTTTTGCTTCCTCTTTTTAATATTTTTTATTTATTTTTATTATATATCCATGTATTCATAACTATGTTTTTACTTATACCTATTACATTGTAAGCAACTGACAAACCAAATAAAATAAAATAAAATATATATTTTTTTGTCAGCACTGTATTGTCCTTTTGAATGCTGTATCCCACAGGTGGTAAAATCATAGATTTATAGGGATGCTCTAGAATATTGTCAGTTTTATTATAAACCCCTCTCTTAATAATGGCTTGGGTGGAATTCACCCGCTTCCTATCTACTGAACCCATGATTACACATTCATCGAGCTGTTCATTACTAACCTCAGATTTCTGTACGATGGCCTCAGTGGTGGGATTATTATTTTTTTACTACCAGTTTTGTGGGCATGACTTGGTGGGCATGGCAGGTGAAGTAAACTCTCCAGTCAGAGGTGGGATTTGCTGGTTCTCTGAACTACTCAAAATTTCCATTACCAGCTCTCCAGAACTGGTCAGAACCTGCTGAATACCACCTCTGGATGGCTTGTCTCTTTAATTTTCTCAAAGCCTTATCACAGGGTTTTGAAGTTTCAAAAGTGTGTGCAAGAAACTTTGCTTACTCCCTTTAACCTTGGAATGGTCCAGGATCTCCTATCAAGGGCAGGGATTCAACTAGAAGACTTTCAAACTTTCTTCCATTCTTATTATTCTATGTTCTATGTTTAACATATGGAACTTAAAGCAGGAATATGATGATCCAAAACTATAATCTGTCAGCCTTGGGAGCCATAGTTTACTTAGTAGCTTCGAGGCTGCCACATTTAGTGCCTGGGAATTTGGGATGGGGGATTTCATAGAGAGGAAAAAGATTAGACTCAACAACATTCTTCTTATAAAGTCAAGGACAAGTCACCCTGCACCTGGAGAGGAGTGTCTGGAGGAATGTCTCCAGTTGGAGCAATGGTTGATTGGACCTTTGAAGGACTGGTGGGGGCAAGGGATGAGCTTTTGATTTTTCAATTGGGAAGGGAAAACCCGGAACTCTCAGATTAGGGTTTTCCCAGATGTGCAAATATGACTGCTTTAATAAATTCTTACTTGGATGAACTTTGTTTCTGAGTGCTGAATGAAATGGGGAGCTGACACAATCTCTCTGTCTGGGCTGAGCTGCAAAGAAGGCAGTTTGTCTATGGGATGTTAAGAATAAGCCCTCCTTCTTTGTGGCCAAAGTAGGAAAAGGACAGCGATTAAACTCTCTAGATTTTCTGACACTGTAGTTTTTCACGCCGAGTATATTTCAAGCATTTTGCAAACTCTGCAAAATATACGGCCTGAATACTCTCAAAGTGTTAACACAGGGGAAGCCAGAGTTGAATTATGATAACAATTTATTTGGCTTAACGTGCCAAGACTACCAACCTTGAATTCCTCTACCAAAAAGGTGCCACTTTCTCAGATTATATTTTTTTTAAAGTCATAAAGTAATCCCTGTCATCTGAATTAGACTGTCATCCAAGCAAGGATTGCTTCCAAAATCCTGAAATATATCTTCCAAAACTCAATCATATAATGTAGGTGGATGAGTCCTTAAATTCAATGTGGAAAAAAATGGGTATGTTTTAAATATATTTCGTATTGTGCCCTAATTAGCTTTGCTTTCATCAGGAAAGAACGTCACACAGCTTTATAAATGCAGCATTATATATTCTACAAACAAGCTTTTTCTTCTTTATATAATTGTTCTGAATCATCTTAGATAAGAATATATTCCCATGCAGAGTAACCCACAAACTTTTTTTTCTCTCTAAAAAAAGATAACCATTGTCTCATTTTCTTTAACTTTTAGGGCTAACCTTTTGGACTTCAGGCACCATCAAACTCATAATTTTAAATCCCGCAGACCACTAACATGAATTTTGACTGACGGTAGTTTTCTGATGTTGGTGGGAAAGTCAGTCCCGTATTCCAGAGCCGCAGTAGTCACAGGAGTGGCCCTTTGGTCATCCAGAGCGCTGCTCCTCCACCTGGGCGCACTGGCCTGCCATGGACTGGAGGAGCTACTCCGGGATGACCAAAGGGCCAGTCCTGTGACTACTGCAGCTCTGGAATATGGGACCAACTTTCCCACCAACATCAGCAAGCCATTCCCAGGGCGGATTTCCCTCCCCCACCGTTGGTCTTACCTTCCAGTTCCAGTTTGTGTGGCTCTACTCAAGGTAAGGTTTGTGCTTGGCCGAAGGGTGAAGGCCAGTGGGTGGGCGAGCCATGTGAGCAGTGCAGCCTGGATTAATTGCTTTGGGGGGAGTGCTTTGGGGGGGGGGGGATTTTTCTGCAGACCACCAAAATTTTCTCACAGACCACTAGTGGTCACCAGCCCACCGGTTGACGACCACTGACCTATTCTAATTCTTCATGAGGTGATTTTCTATTTTCTAAATGATCTTTTTTTCACATCAAGAGAGAAAAAAACTTCACTGTCTATCAGCATTGTATTGTTGACACACTGTATTTATTTGTATCCTGCCTTTATTATTTGTTATAAATAACTCAGGGCGATAAACCTATCCAACACATCTTCCTCCTCCTATTGTTCCCACAACAACAACCCTGAGAGGTAGATTGGGAGAGAGAGTGACTGGCCTGATGTTCTTCAGCTGATTTTCTTGCCTAAGGCAGGACTAGAACTCACAGACTCCTGGTGATTGGCCCAAAGTCACCCAGCTGACTTTCATCGCTAAGGCAGGACTTGAACCCACAATCTGCTGCTTTCTAATCGGGTGCCTTAACCACCAGACAAAATGGTGGCTCTCAATCGAAGTGGTTCTTACTGTTGTCTAACAGTTATAGTGTTACTGGGCATTATGAGGCACGAGGGAAAATTACTTAGAGGCATCTCAACGAGGAGTAATAAACAAACCATAACCAATAAGATTTGAACTGATTTCCACTACTAAATTAAAATTACAGGCAGTGCCTACATATAACAGGAATAAGGAAAAAGTTCTCCTCACACATATGTCCTAGTCGTTTCCGGCTCTAGGGGGCAGTGCTCATCTCCGTTACAAAGCCGAAGAGCCAGCGCTGTCCAAAGATGTCTCCGTGGTCAGGTGGCTTGCAGGACTAAATCCCAGTAGGTGCACGGAACACTGGTTCCCTTCCCACCAAAGTGATCCTTATTTTTCTACTTGCATTTTTTACATGCTTTCCAACTGCTAGGTTGGCAGAAGCTGGGACAAGTAACAGGAGCTCACTCTGTTATGTGGTGCTAGGGATTTGAACCGCTGAACTGCCGACCTTTCTGATTGACAAGCTCAGCATCTTAGCCACTGAGCCACCGCATCCCACATATAACAGGAATAGAATAAGCAAAATTGAATCTCTGTCATATCAATAAAATGAGAGTACAGTCAACTAGGTAGCTATGCTACAATGGGCTTTTATAGGTGACAACAAAGATCCTGAATTATACCTGGAACCCAGTGATAACCAAAGCAGCTTGCAGAATAAGGCTGTTATTCAAGAAAAATGGAGAATAGCCCTAACTACTCATGCCCTTGCATTCTGGACCGAGTCTAGATTTCATATAGTCTTATTATTCAATCATGGATGATTTTCCCTACACGAGTCATGAGTAATTCATTGTACACTCATTCTATGGACATTAATTAATTAATCAGAATATAACTGGAAGGGACATTGGAGCAGTGGTGGTATTGTGGGTGAAACGGTAGCAAGGATTTGATGTGGGTCACTGAACTGGTCGTAAGTTCTGGCTGGCCATGCCCCTGATGCGGTCGCCCGATTGCCACTGGCACACTTGCCTGCCCACCGGATACTCACTCACCCCTCGCCCCTTAAGGTATTTCTTCAGCTGTGCCAGAATTCCCCTTGCTGAAGCCCAGGAAGGCAAAAAATGGAGGGAGGAGCACAGCCAATATTTTCATGAAAGCCTTCAGTGATGAAGCTCCCACAACTTCTGAAGGCAACTTCTCTTCCATTGGTTGATGGTTCTCACTCTCGGAAAATTCCTCCTTATTTCCAGGTTGAATCTCTCCTTGTTCAGTTTCCATCCATTGTTCCTTGTCTGGCCTTTGGGGGCTTTAGAAAATAGCTTGACCCCCATCTTCCTGTCTGTGGCAGCCCCTCAAATATTGGAAGACTGCTATCACATCTCCCCTGGTCCTTCTCTTTACTGGATTAGCCATGCCCAGTTCCTGCAACGGTCCATCATATGTTCTAGTCTCCAGTCCCCTAATCATCCTGGTATTTGTCCATCCATATTCTAGAAGGTAGGTTTACCAGTGTTTCTTCTCCAGAACTTGTGGCCTGATTGGGTTGGATTAAATAAGACTCTGGGGGTTCCTGTGTTTCCACTTAAAACCTTAATTCTGAATTATTCACATCTTTTTTAAAAAAAACAAATCATTTACATTAAAGGTGAATACTTCTTGCTCTTTGATTTTTTTTTTTCTTAAGAAGTATCTAGGAAGATTGCCAAATTTTCTGAATTTAATTGTCATAAAAAGGCTTCAGATTTAATACTGGACATTTCTATTGATTGATTTATTCCTGCTTGGACAGATTACATAATTCATTTTTGTAACTGTTTGGCTCTTACTAAATTAACCTTTTATTTTGATTTTTATGGGACTGTGCTGTACTAGTTTGATCTTTCAATTGTAAATAAATTGTCATCTCACAATGCAAGACACACGAGAAGAATTTAAACATACAGGAATGTAGATTGCAGTCCAATGTTCAAAAAGAGATTTGTAATGTTAAGGACAATTTGATTGTGGAATGGCAAGGGCTAAGAAGGGGTGGATCATTCATTGGATAACTTAAACAGACTGGATATATTTGAAGTTGGGATATTTGGAATCTTGCACAAAATTCTCTACAAACACAATATCAGGACAGCCTTCGGCACTGACCAAAAAATAGCCAACATCCTAAGAAATCCCAAGGACAAGATTCAGCTAGAAAACCAAGGAGTTTATGAAATACCATGCAACAATTGCCCAGCCACATACATTGGACAAACCAGCAGGAGAATAAATGCACACATCGCAGAACACAAAAACGCAGTCAGAAAAGAACAAAATACTTCCTCCCTTTTCCAGCACCTTAAAGCCACAGGACATTCTATTCCATATTCTATTTCATTCCATCCCATCCCATCCCATCCCATCCTATTCCATTCCATTCCATTCCATTCCATATTCCATTCCCTATTCCATTCCATTCCATTCCATTCCATTCCATTCCATTCTATTCTATTCTATTCCATATTCTATTCTGTTCTGTTCTGTTCCGCCCTGTGCTGTCCTGTGCTGTCCTGTCCTATCCTATCCTATCCTAAAATAACTTTGCCTTGATTGGGTTAGGTTTAAGTTGAAAGATGGAGGCCTTGACAAAATTTCAAGATTTCGTTACAACATCCACACCACATTAAAGTGCTTTCAAAGACTCTTAGCAACTCCAGTTTCCTGACCTTGTCTGTTTTGAAGAGCGTGCATCAATGCTGAAAGCCTGTCAAAGCCCCTCTTTCCTTTATTTTATACATAACCCCGGTCAAGGTGGGGTTGTTTTGAATTTCTTTCTCATGTTCTTTTTTTTTTTTTTAGTTTTCCAGGATTGAATTAAAAAAAAAATGTTCTGCATACACCTGACATTCTTTCATACTAACTCTACATTAATAAAACATTATTTCCTGCGAAAAGCAAATGCTTGCTGGTGCTCCCTGAAGTTATTTCCAGCCAATGGTGATTCCCTGATCATTTTTAGTGTCTGAACTAAATCTGTTTCCTACCAGTGTGATATTTTCCTTTTCTACATGCTATATAAGTTGCACCTTCATACCGACTATTAACTGTGAGATGAAGACTTCAGTAGCTAGGAGTGGCATTATTGTAGGATACAGTATTGTATCTTATGATTTATGGTGAATATTTTTATGATGACTATGATTATGATTTATCACTTATACCTTTCTGAGCTTATGCACTGAAGACAAATTCCTTGTGTGTCCAAATACACTTGGCCATTGAAGAATTCTCTTCTCTTCTCTTCTCTTCTCTTCTCTTCTCTTCTCTTCTCTT
>NW_020771709.1:0-12463 GCF_900518735.1 Pseudonaja textilis | reverse complement strand
ATTCCTAGCTGCAGTTTACTTGTGAGCACCATTGGCTGGGAGAAGCAGGGAGAAAGGTGAGGGGGAAGCATGGTTGAGGGTGTAGGACCTGGGTGTGGGCAGACAGATTAGAGGCAGCTGGCAGATTGTTGGCTTGCTCGCTCAGCTGCCTGCTGCCTGGAGCATGGAGGCAGCAAACTAAACCGGTGTCGCCCATCAAATCTCCGCCCAGCTCACTTCTCTTCCTCCACACAAGAAGCCCTCTCCACCCCTCTGATGCCTCCATCAAATCTCCTCCCAGCACACTTCTGTTCCTCCTCACAAGAAGCTATCTGGTCTTCAGGACGTCAGATTCCCATCACCCAGCACCAGTTCAGTTTCACCCCTGGGATGGACAGAGAGAAAGGGGGTGGAAGGGAGGGAAAGAGAGACAAAAGACAAAGAGAAAGGGGGTGGGGTGGGAGGGAGGGGGAGAGAGAGAGAGACAATCCATACTAATTCATTGCCTGTGAGATATAGAAACTTGCCACTAGCTTAATGTAAGTCCTTTTGTTAAATCTAGTTAAATAGAGAATTCCTAATGCTTAAAAACATAGAGGGGTGACTTCCAGTTTGAGCTTCTTCGGTGACAGACCGAAATCTCATCTCTCCGAGGCTTCAATCCATGCTTGCCGCTGGAGTGCCTTGAGCCACCTGGTTTCAGGGCTAAGCCACCCCGTAGAGATGGTGAAGAGGGGAGGGACTGCCTGCAGGGTTGAGGAGAGTTGCATCTCTCCTCCCCAGCTGGCCATTACTCCCTTTCCTGAAGGTGGTTGTAGCGGTGGTCAGAAATGGCCACCACAAAGAAGAATTCGGCTGGAAAAGAATGTGCAGGAGGAAGATAAGAAGAGAAAGTTTTGGTTGACCGGGTCAAACAGCAAAAGCAACAAATAAGGTACCCTGGAATTTAAACTTAACAACGTTGTTCCCAAAGAAGATTTTGAAGCTGCGAAAGAGAGAAGGGAAAGGATTAGGTTTTTTTTTTCTTCCCTTCCTTATACTGACAGCTAAGAGACTTAAGCAAGAAACTGAAAAAAAAAATCCACTTTGACATTAATAGGCATCTAAGCTGAAAATAAATGTCAAAGGAATAATAAAGATTTCTGGACATTTAAAAGTTTTAAAGGTGGAAAGGAGAAAAAAAAGAATAGAAGGGGAGGATCTGGAAAAATGGAGGAGACTGCCTGGAATTAAGGAATGGAACTGTAATTAAAAGGAACTTACAGTGAAATTTTATCAAGATTCCTCAAAGATACATTTTAATGGAAACTTGGTAACAAAATAATAGAACCCCTGGAAGAGAAAGTGGAAAAAAGAAGTAAGAAGAAACAGCCTTGGATTATTTGGATTACTTGGTGATTTTTGCTTTTTGATGACTAAAATTAACTGGGTGGTTGTTTAAAAGTTTTTAAAATGGTATCACTCCTAGAAGAACTGAAAACGGAACTTCAAAAATGGAAAGAAGATTCACAAGAAGGGAGAAGTTCTTTTGGCTTCATGTCTCAATTCTTAGAAATGGAGATCTGGAACTATGAGAAGCAACAAGAAATGCTTGCAGAACAAGAAGATTGAGGCAAAGAAGAAGCCATATTTAATGATCAAATAATTTTAAATGGTGGGGGGAAAGAAAAGGGGGGAAAGAGAGTGAAAGGTTTAAGATTAGAAAAAACAACCAAAAAGAAGAAGAACAATTTGAAAGATAAGTATAATATTAGAAAGCAACAGAAGAGGGGATTACAGATGAGAGAGTTAGAAGTAAAGAGACGAGGAGGTAAAAAGGGGAGGGAGAAGAAGAGGGGGAAGAAGGCAAGGAAAAGAAGTTGTAAAAGAAAGAAACAAGAAATGAAGAAACAGGGAAAAGAGATAAGTTTGTTTAGAAATAATGGGTGAAAATTTAACTGTGGGATTCTGAAAAGGTACATAAGATAGCTTTGTTATATTACAAACAGAAATAACTTTAGAAAATATGATGATGGATAAAATATTTATTGTAATGCAGTGGGATGTTTGTTAATAAATAAATGAATTAAAATGATTGAGAGAATTAAAAGGGAACATTTTTAATTATTAGTAATGATTTATAAAAATATAAGTGAGAAATATGGGGAAAAAAGAATTAACTATGGAAAGTTTATAAGTGTTCCCAAGGAAGTACGATATTCAATTGAAAAGAAATGTTAAAGATATTAAGATTTTACTGCATATTAATGATAGAATTGAATTGGAATGGAATGTGTTTTATTTATATATTTATATAATTTTTTCTTTTTAAGAATATAGTGTCTACTTTCAGAATGTACCAAGAAGAATTCGATTGGAAGTTATGTATTATATTGAATGCTATAATCTTAAAGTTTTACATTGAAGCTTAAATAAGAGCTTGAATGGATAAAATTAAAGGATATAAAGGTGTCATACTCTAATTGGTAACGACAGGGAAAAATTTGCTTAATAAGAAAAGATAATGTGAAATTGTAACAGGATAGACAAAAGTATAGATATAATGATTTGAATTGAGATAATTAAAACAAAGCTGAGAAAATTAAAGGGGGAAAAATTATGTAGAAAATATAAAATGGTAATAAGATATGGAATAGAATATAAAAATGAGCATGAAATTGAGTTTTGTGTCTGTATGAAGAAGTGATAACCTGGGACCATGTTATTTTCAAAAAAGATGTTTTATTTGTATTTTGTTTTTGTGAAAACCCAAATAAAATTTTCAAAAAAAAAACATAGAGGGGTGTAAATATGTTAACATATGTTAAGCAAAGAGACTTGAACCTGGGAAAGTGAAACTGAAATTCCTTTTTAATGTCTGTTTATTTATTTTTTTAAAAAAATATGTATGAATAAGTAAGTATGAATAAATAAGGTTTTTACTTCTTTGTATTCTTGGGAGGGTCCTCCCTTTTCAGAGCAGAGATTCCTTTTCTTTCCTTGCCCCCATCCTGGGATTTCTTTGGCACCACTTTATTTTTTTCCCTCCTCTGGGCTTTTTAAAAAAACTAACCTTCCCCCTCCCCCCCAACTTCCACACACACACACACACACAAACACACTAACCGAGGTTGGATCTTTCTTTCCTCCTTGCCCATATAGGCAACACCCATGCAAATGACTTAAAGTTGGTCATGCCCACCCAGTCACATGACCACTAACCACATCCAGCCAGTCAGGTGACCACCAAGCCACGTCCACCCAGTCACATGACTACCAAGCCACACCCATAAATTAATCCATGTCCACAGAACCACTTGTTAAGAAATTGGAATCCCGCCCCATGGATAACCATTTGCCTGGACTGTTGTATGGTTTCCTGCCTAAGGAGGGGGTTGGACTAGAAGACCTCCAATGTCCCTTCCAAAACTGTTATTCTATTCTATTCTATTCTATTCTATTCTATTCTAGATGGATATATATCTAAATCTGAATATTTTGTTTTGTGTAAACAGATTTTAAATTACTATGTCACCCGGTAATCACTTTTGAAGTATGACGCCTTCTCGTAAAATAAAGCTTAAAATAATACATGATTTCCATCCTGATTCTGCTTAGTACATTCTACATATTAAATCTTAAAATAAAAGAATAGTAAACTTATAGTATAGTTAAATGTATAATTTCTATTCTAATTCTAATAAGTACATTGTTTTAGAATAAAAAATAAAATACTAAGGTTAAAATAACATTAAAACAGTAACAAATTAAAATATATCTAAGCATTAATCATTTAACACATTCTCCTAATATTTTATTAAATATCAACATCTATCATTATTAAACATTAATATTTTATTAAATATTCCAATAAACAATTTCAAATGCAAATACTACAATACTATCTTATGCACTCTTGCAGAATCTTCTTTAATTATACACTATCCATCATCCTTCATCTCTAAAAAAAATTTCTTTTTAAAATCTTGTTCTAGCCCATGGCTTTTTTTTTCTTTTTCCCTCCCTTTCTTCTCCAATCTGGTCTTTTTGTCCCCCCGCTCTCCTCTCCCCCTTTTTAAGTTTCCCTCTCTGTTGTAATTCTCTTTTCAATTGCTTTCTAACATTGTACCTTCTTTTCACCCTATTTTTCTTTTTCTTGGTTGTTTTATTAAATCTTAAATTCTCATTTTTCCTTCCTCTCTTCCCATTTTCTTTCTTAGTCAAACTTCTTAGTCCATTAAAGATGGCTTCTTCCTTTTCTTCTTCTCCTTCTCCTTCCTCCAGTATTTGCTGGTACATAGAAACCGCCATTTCTAAAAAATGGAAGGCAGCTCCCAAGGAATCCTTGCCACTTCATTGTCTTTCTTTTAATTTTTCATATTCCATTTTCAGTTCATCAACAGATGGTACCATTATAGGTTTTTGGGGTTTTTTTTTAAACAAAACAAAACAAAACAAAACATCATTAAACATTAAAAACATAAAACCTCTTTCCATTGTAAATCTTTACAAGGCAGGTAACATATTGTTTTATATCACGTAATTATAATTTATCCCATTTCCATATAAACATGTAAATTCCCTTTACCAAATTCCACATTGTTTCTCTTTAATCATTATTCAATCATATTTCCTTTCTAATTTATCTGCTATTCAATCATCACATTTATATTTTCCTCTGGCTTGTTTATAATTATTCTCATCTAGTCTTCCTCTGAGATTTTATTATTTAATTCTTAATTAAACACACACACATAAGACATAAACATAAAAACATAAAACTTTCTTCTAGAAAGTAACTTGGCCCCAGATTACCTCTTTTTGTATGGACTTCAATTGAATTCATGCTCTTCTTATATACCATTACCTATCTTGTTTACCATTCTATATCTATTATATAACTCGTCTCCACTTTGGCTTCATCTTAATTCTGTTTTATATATTTAATCTTGCTTTAAAGAAAAATATTTTTATACCTTTTGTCCATTTCTCCATTTACATCTGTCTCATTTCCAATTTAAAAAAGAATAGTTTCCCCTGGAATCACTAATCGGAGTATGATGCCTTTCTATCATTCCCCTAAATTAAAATTTAAAATAACACCTAAATCCCAATCAGATTCTGCTTAGTACATTCTACTATTTCAGAAACCGATACTACAATAATAAATCCATAACAGTCAACACATTAATCCATTAAACTCTATATTTAAACTAATATTTTAAACATTCCCTTTAGTATTTTATTAAAACTTAATATCATTCATTATTAAACCTTTTAAAGTGATACCTTAATATTTTAGTCTTTTATTAGATCTTAAAAAGTTCTGATTATCTACTTATAATACAAATACCATTATTACAATACTCATATGTACTTTGCAGAATCCCCTTTTTTTAAAAAAAAAAACCCATATATTACCCATTATCCCTAAAAAAAATTTTCTTTTCTTCATCTTGTTTTATACCTTTGTAACTTTTTCCCCCCTTTTCCCTTTCCTTCTTAGCCCACCTAAACTTTTTACCCCCTCCTCTCCAAACCTGTGCCTTCTTGATTTCCCTTTTCTGTTGCATTCCTCTTTCCTTTTGCTTTCTAGCATTCTGTTGTTTTTGCATCTTCTTTTTCTCTTTCATAAACATTTTTTTTATTTCTTAAGTCCTTCCTTTTCGCTCCTCTCTTTCTCCTTTCTTTCTTAGTCACACCGTTTAGTTCATTAAAAATGGCTTCTTCTTCCTCGGCTTCTTCCAGCTGTTGTTTAATTTGCTGACACATGACAAGCGCCATATCTAGGAAACAAAGGGCTTCTCCCATAACATCTTTGCCTTCTTTCCTTATTTTTAAATATTGCTTTTTTAGTTCATCAAGAGATAGAGCCATTTTGAACTGTTTCTTCTTCTCTTTCTGTATCCTCTTATTATTATTAAGCCAATCAGTTATTTCCAAACTTAAAACAGTTCCCAAAAGTCCCAAAATCCTGCAGTCATCAAACAGTCCAGGCAGAGTACAAACTTCTTTTTACAATTTCTCTTCTAGGGGTGAAGTCAAATTAGGGAAAGAAAAAACGTCCAATCTGTGCTTTAAATCTTTCTTAGAATTAATTTCTATTCTCTTTATCTTCAAGGCATCTCCTCCAGCAAAGTCTTAGAGTAAAAAAATTTTTCCCAAGCCTCTCCCTTCCCACTTATAACAAAGGAGTTTAGGTTTTACCTTCTATCAAAAGGCTGGTTTCCCTTGTCCATTTGTTAATTCCATAAGGGAGGGAGAGTAACTTCCCCTTTTCATCACTTTTCTTCGCAGCTGAAAACATCAAGCGGGAACATTATAGCTTCCAAGCCAATACTTTCCCAGGTGTTAAATATGTCCTTAAGGTCCCAGTTCAACCAAGAAAAAACTTTCATTTTAAAACTCCTTCTTCCTCCTGCACATTCTTTATCCAGTTGCCAGCTTCTTTATGGTGGCCATAAAGACCGCCGCTCCACCGTCTTGAGAGAAGGGGGTTATTGCCGGCTGGGGGGGGGTTGCGATACCCCTCAACCCCTGTCCGGATCCCCCCTTTCTTCAGCTGCCCCAACAGGGCAGCCTTAGCCTCCAAATCCGTCAGGATCGGAGGCACCAAGGCGGCTAGCACAGCAGGGATCGCAGAGAAAGTGAATCCCTGCTGTCACCGAAGCTGACAAACCAGAAGTCCCATTATAGGTTTTTAAAAACAACCCAGATGCTTTCAATCTTAAAGTAATTTCCAAATGTCAGAGTTATCAAACAATCCAAACAAACAAAAATTATTTCCACTTCTTTTCTTTACAGTTTTTCCTCCAGGGGCAAAATCCCAAATGTATTTTAAAAGCCGTATTACAATTAATTGATGGTCTTGTAATCTTCAAGGCGTCTCCTCCAACAATTTTTTTAAAAAATTTTTTTAGTCCTCTCCTTCCCACTTATAATAAAGAGCTTATTTTTACCTTTAAAAAGCAGGTTTTTCTGTGCTCCTTTGCTTTCTCTGTAAGGAGGGGGAGTGAGCTTTCCTTCAGCACTTCAAAAGTGATTACAGGGGAAATTTTTTGTTAAAGAGAAGAGATAAATAGATGTTTGGTAAAGAATGGACAAAAGATATAAGCATAACGACTTTGAAATAAGATGAAATAAATAAAATATAATTAAGAGAGTGAAAAGATGGGAGAAGTTATATAGAAAATATAAAATGGTTAATAAGATATGAAGGGTATATAAGGTGGACATGAATTTGATTTAGGTCTGTCAAAAAAGATGTAACCTGGGGCCAAATCACTCTTCAAAAGAAGTTTTATGTTTTATGTTTTGTGTGTTGATTATTTATGTTTGATTGTAAATTAATAAAATCTTGGAGAAATGAAATCAAAGGGAGAGAAATTGGGAAAAGACATGTATAAATGATAACTAAGGAGGTTTTTTTTTTTTCTAATGTTTTGCTTCAGGTTATGTATTTTGTGTGCTTATGACTGATTGAGAATTACTAAAACTTTGATAGAAAGAAATATAATTGAATAAAAATGAAGGGAGAAATAATGAGAAATTTGGAAAAGATATATATGTGTAAATGGAAATGTGATAATGTGGAACTATGTTTTTAAAAAATAATGCTTTATTTGCCTTGTTAAAATTTATAAGTAATTCTTAGAAAGGAGGTTTTATACTTTTATGTGTTATGTTTGTTTGTCTTTAAAAATCAATAAAACTTGTTCTTAAAAAAAAATTACTATGTCACCTGGGGCAGGGGTGGGATTCTTCTAGTTCACATCTATTCGCTAGAACTGGTTGTGTTAATTCTAAGCAGTTCAGAGAACCGGTTGTTAGAAGAAATTATTGGCCTAATCCTGTAAGGAAGGCAGGAAGGAAACATTCTGGTGTTGCTTACAGAAACTGCCTCTCTCTTAACCCTTATTACATTCTTGGCAGGACTAGACTTCCTGTCTCAGGAACGTCTCTGGGTTCTTTTGCTTGTGTGGAGTGACCATTCAAAGTTACAATGGCACTGACAAAAGTTATTTCTCAGCAAAATAATTTCCCTTTGAATAAAAAGCAAAATAAATTGACAGTTTGGTCTAGTGACTAAAGCAAAAGCTACAAATCTGGAAACTGAGTTCTAGTTCTAATTCCTCCACCCCCACTCTAGTATGCTTCAGTAGCTTGCTTCTTTATTACAGTGTTTAAATTTATAAGTAAGATGACCAACCTGTCCTCCTTTAGGGAGGACAGTCCTCCTTTTGTAAGTTCTGTCATCAATCAAATATGGAGATTTACAGATTAGTTTCCAAATATCAAAAGGGAGGACTGTCAGCAATGGAATTCATCGCTGCCACACAGTTGAAGAATGTGGGAGGGGATGATGTAAATTGAATAGTTCTTAGTAGACAAATTATATTATTTTGATAGTTCAAGGTTATGGAGTGTGGCACAGAGAAGAATGAAAGTAACTACAAGGCTACAGTGACTCCTTATAAATTTCTTTCTCAGAGTAATCACCACATCATCAGCATATTTAAAAACAGAAGTTTGCTCTGGCAAACTTGCTCTGTAAAAACTAACAGTTTATAAATGTCATTAAAAATGTCTAAAGTGTGTGCGTGTCCAAATTTTTTTTCTTCATATAATACAGCAATAGTTTGCTGGGTACCTGTGTGTAGACTAAGATCCTGTCCAACATCCAAGTACTAATCAAAGTCAACTCTAATTAGCCTTCCAGTCAGACAGCTTTAACTTCATCTGTTGCCTCCATGACATTAGTGCAGTTACCAAGCCAGATTCTCAAGAAACAATTGTCAATACTAATAGTATGTCTCAGCAGTAAGAATCATGAGGCTCAGTACAGAAGCAAAGTGTGCTAACATTGTGGCATGTTATACCATAACTTCGCTTTCCATGGGGCAATAACTGAGATATATGAACCTAAAAATTTCTTCTCCCAAGCCTAACCATCAGTCCCAAAGAACAAAATTCCATAAGTATGAATAATTAATAAAAGCCCTGGTCACTTCAAATGCCTTTCTAACCATTGCCAAACAATATCAACTTCTTCACAAAGCTTCTTTTCAAACAGTGCTCCTCAATGATTTCTAAACCAAAAAGTAAGTGACAGTCTCCAGTTATTTTATTATTCTTTATGTTACTTAACTTAATTACCAAATACCAAGTCAGTTTGCATCTGTGGTTTCCTCGTTACTGTTGCTGCCTCATTACATAAGGCAATTTACCATTCCTTGGGTAATAACAGGAGTTCAATAGTATTTAGCAGTTCCAAGGCACTTTTAGAGATGCAATTGACCTCCAGTGTGTCCTCATTAACTGCTTTCAGTGGTTCTTGAGCAAGCAACCATGTTGTTAAATACAGTTTTCTTGTCTTTCCAGAGCTGCCAAATATACTCATTTCAGTCTCACTTAGTCTGCTACTATTTAGTGTACATGTGATTAATTGATTTCTGATTTTGCATAGTCATCTCTTATGACAGGGGTGGGCAATTAATTTCTGTCAGGGGCCACATGGAAAATCAGATTTGCGTTCGAGGGCCGAACCAATTTTATAAAAGGCCATTATAAAGGGCCCATTATAAAATGCAGCAAGTTATATATAAGAATCATTTACCTGTTCAGTGGGAGAAATCCAGTCTGTCTTGGGCTTGAACAGGTGCACTGAAATCTGGCGGAATATCTGAGGTGGCTATGCGAAGGACAGCTGAGAGGTGGTCATCAGTGATAGAGGATCTGTGTCTGGATTTGTTGAACTTCATCACTGAGAATGTCTGTTCACATATGTAGGTAGATCCAAAGAGGATTAGAATTTTCAGAGCATGTCTCCTCATGTGTGGAAAGTTCTCCTCTTTGAGTGATGAGTAAAACTCAAGCAGTGGGACAGACCTAAAGTACACTGCCAGAAGTGTGTCAGACTGCAAGTCAATGAGTTTCATCTTAACATCACTGGGTGCATTATCCACATTGCAGCTGAAGGGAGAAGAAACCATGTCCATTTCACTCTCAAGTGTTTTGAAGTCTTGAAATCGCCTTGAAAACTCAGCATGAAGTGCTTCTAACATGGATGAGTACCTGTGGAGGTGATCAGCTGATGGTTTGGCTTCCTTCAGTGTTGGCATGTGAGTAAGAATATTGTTCCCCATTTGGCTTGAGAGAAGCTGCAGCTTTCTCATGAAACCCTTCACTGCGCTGTACATTTCATGCACAAAAAGGCCCTTGCATTGCAGTTTGACATTCAGGTCATTCATCAAAGAAGTCATGTCTACAGCAAAACTAAGGTCTGCCAGCCAGTCTGCATCTGAAAGCTGAGGGATGTCATTTCCCTTGTTCTCACAGAACTGCCAGATCTCCTCTCTCATATCCCAGAAAACTTTCAGGACTTTTCCCAGGCTCGGCCACCTGACATTTGTGTGGTAGCTGATGTCACGATGTTCAGACTCATTTTCCTCCAATAGTGCAACAAACTGTCTGTGATTCAGTGCTCTTGCTCTGATGAAGTTAACGGTTTTAGTTACAACATCAACAACATGGTTCATTTTTAATACTGACCTACACAACACTTCCTGATGTATAATACAATGCAAAAATGTCAATTTCTGCTCAGGGTTAATTTTGGTAACTTTATCCTGCCTTCTCTTCAAAAGTCCAACATTTCTCCCTGTCAGATTTGGACAACCATCTGTTGTCACACCTACAAGTTTGTCCCATTTCAGTCCCAACTTGTCTAAACATGAATTTACTTCCGTTAGGAAATCACTCCCTGTTGTTGTCCCTTTCATTGACTGCATGGCTGCCAGTTCCTCCGTTATTTTGAAGTCTGCAGTGATCCCACATAAGAAGATGAGTAGCTGGGCAGTGTCTCATACATCGCAGCTCTCATCCAGAGCCAGGGTAAAAAAGGAAAATGTAACCGCTCTGTTCTTCAGCTGCAACTCCAAATTTCCTGCAATGTCCTCAACTCTTCTCGTCACAGTACGTCGGGACAGAGGGATGTTCTCAAATGCACCCTTTTTCTCTGGACATATTAGCTCAGCAGAGTCCACCAAACACTCTTTAATAAACTCTCCGTCAGAAAACGGTTTCTTCGTTTAGCTATTTTATGAGATATGACATAACTTACTTTGGTAGCTGTATCTCTGGATGTGCTAAGTTTTGTAAAATGTGTTCATTGAATTTGCAGCTTGGATAGCAAAATCTCCGACTCCTTTGCTCGCTCTTGGTCAGACAAGTTCCTATATTTATCCTCATGTTTGGTCACATAGTGGCAATTCAGATTATAATCTTTAAACACAGCAACAACTGTACCACAAACTAAGCAAACGGCTTTGCCTTTGACTTCCGTAAATAAATATTTAGCAGTCCATGTCTTGTTGAAAACACGGCATTCAGAATCAACTTTCCTTTTTTTAATGTGAGCTGACATTTTTGGGGGAGCTTAGTGGGTGAAACCCCTCCTAAAGAATATTAACCCCCACAGATCCAATCCCAGGTTTCCAGGTAACCTTTGTGCAAGGGGCACCGCTTGGGGAACCAGAGAGAACGAGCCAGCGAGGAGAAGGAGGAGAGGCAGGCGCGAAGCGAGGCAAGTCGGAAAGAGGAACTTCGTGGCCTACTAATACTGAATCTAAAACTTGATCGAATTCCTCACTTTCTGCTGAGCCCACATAAATGATTTTCCATTCCAAATCTACATTGGAGAAAAAAGACTTTTAAATAAAACGTTCAAAATTTTGGTCTTCCAAACCACCATCTCTTTGAACTTGAAAACAAAAAACCCTAATACTTAGCTTCGATCAAATCAAGCTCTTAAAAACCAAGTGCTGAAGTCAGTGGCACTTACTGAAAATTAGTTGGGTGGGGAGGGTAATTAAGGTTTCAATTTCGAATTACAGCAAGCAATTCGTGTTCCTCCGCTCGAGGGGGAAGAGAGAAGGCAAGCTCTTTGCCCACCAGTCAAATCTCAGTTTGCAAGGCTTGAACTGAAACGGTGATTTTATCTCGCTTCCGAGGTTAGCGAAAACTGGAATTGCTCCCAAGCTGGCAAGGTCCAATCACCGAAGCGCTCTTCCAAAAGAGCAGCTTCCGGAAGCAAAGTAACACCACGGCTGCTCCACTTTCCACGCTTTCCAATCGCGAGTCCCAGAAGAGAACAAACAGCAAACTGCGCTCAGGGGCATCCAAGCCCACCTAAAGCTAGGCCACTGCTGGTGGAGCTTTGCCCTGCCTTGGTGCCCTGTTTCCCGGCTCGGTGGTCCTGCTCGGGTGGCACTTTAAAAGCCTGCTCCCAGCACCTGAGCAACTTGCGGCTTACATTTTCCTCGCAGGCGCTCGTGCCTGGCCCCGAGCCGTGCGGCGGAAAACCCAGAGAGCCGCTGGGTCGCCTCCTCCAAGCAGCCCACCCGCCCACCGGGCGGAACCCTTCCCGCTCCTCGGCGGGAAGACACTTTTGCCTGCAAACTTTGCCTGTGCAAAGTTTAAGCCTGGAAGCCTCGGAAGCCCGAGC
>NW_020771707.1:0-12465 GCF_900518735.1 Pseudonaja textilis | reverse complement strand
AAGAGAAGTAGAAACTCAGAGAGGCAGAAACTCAGCCCCCCGCCCCCTGTGTTAATGGGTCAGTCTATTCTACATAACAAAGATCTTCCTCCTTCAAGCAGAGCCATTTCATTACCCTTCATTGCACCACCCACCAAGTTTCAACCACACAGACGGCCTACAAAGCTAGCTATGACCTCTGACAGCAACCAATCAGGATACTTTTCCTGTGTCCCAGGAAGTTCAAAACCCAGAAAGGCCATAAAACCCAGGGACTCTCGGCATCTCCCCGCTTTTCGCCCAGGATCTCCAAGCCATGCGGTCCTGTCCACCATTAAACCATCTTTCCAAGTGGCTTCCATGTTTCCAGTGTTTTTTTCCCCACTTGGAACTGAACCCAGAAGGATATTTCTTCCAACAATGGATATTGTTATTATTACTACTATTATTTTTAAAACTAACTGTACTCAGACAACTATACTGTTCATGTAGATATTGAGTTTTTACGTTTACTTAAAAAAAAAAAGTGTAAATAGAAAAAAAAAGTCAATAAGGAAGCCAGATTCACTTAACAACCGTGTTACTAATTTAACAACTGCACTGATTCGCTTAACAGGAAAAGTCGCAAAAATCTGGGGCTCATAAATGGTGGCCGTAAGTCGAGGACTAACCCAGTTTCTTTTTTTACTACATACAAAGCAATTGGCCCAATGTCCGCCATGCGAACGGAAGACACTACTAAACACCAAACGGATAGCAGTCCCTGACTTACAACCCATCATTTTGCAACTTTTCAAAGTTGCAACAGCCTTGTGAATAAGTAGCTTACAACAGGTCCTCGGAGTTAGGACGGTCCCCCAAGGATATGGGATCAAAATTTGAATGCTTGGCAACCAGCCTATACTGACAGTTGCAGTGATCGTTCAACAAACTTGGCAGAAAAGGTCGTAACACTGGGGCGCAACTCCCTTAATAACCGCCTTGCTTAGCGACATAAATTCTGGGGTCCATTGTAATTGTGAGTTTGAGGGCTGCCTGTTTTTTGATATGCCGAAAGGAAGAGAAAATTTTGATCACGTCAGGGAGCAGTATCTGGTCCAAACCCTGGGTTTATATCTCAAGTGAACTGGGAATCTTTTCAAATTGAACGAAATCCAATTTACACTTGTGCCAGCTTTCTCTAATCCCAAACTGCAGGCAGACTCAATTACTTCACCAATTCAGCATTTCTTTTAAAACAGGAGGTGCCGTTCAGTTGATAAGGGCTCTCCCCTGCCAACATAATAATAACCCTTTCAAACAAACAAACAAAAAATAGCCGTGTTTCAAATTTAGGTGTTTTTTTTTTAATTTTATTTATTTTTAATCACTTTTGGCACATATCTTTGGGGCTTTTACAGAGCAGTGCATTTTTCCAGGCAAGCTATCCACCTCCTCCTACTCACTCCTGTCATTTTAAATATAAATAATGACACCACCCTTTCGCTTTCGTTTCCTGCAATCTGGCTTTTTTTAACCAAAAATACCAAAGATTAAGGGGTCATTAGGGAGGAATCTCCAATTGCCAGTTAACCCTTAACAGATAACAGAGTCGGAAGGGACCTTTGTAGGTCATCTAGTCCAACCCTCCCTCCCTCCCAAGCAGGAGACCCTACATCATTTCTGACAGATGGCAGTCCAGTTTCTTCTTGAAATCCTCCAGGGATGAAGCTCCCACAACATCTGAAGGCAGCTTCTGTTCCATGGGTTGATGGTTCTCCCTGTCAGAAAGTTTCTCCTTATTTCCAGGTCGAATCTGTCCTTGGTCAGTTTCCATCCATTGTTCCTTGTCTGGCCTTCGGGTGCTTTGGAGACTAGCTGGACCCCCTTTCTCCTCTCTGGGGCAGCCCCTCAAATATTGGAAGATGCTCTCCTGTCTCCCCTGGTCCTTCTCTTCCCTAGACTAGCCAGGCCCAGTTCCTGCAACCGTCCATCGTAGGTTTTAGCCTCCAGTCCCCTAATCATCCTGGTTGCTCTTCTCTGCACTTTTTCTAGAGTCTCAACATCTTTTTTACAGTGCGGTGACCAAAACTGGATGCAGGACTCTAGGTGTGGTCTTACTAAGGATTTCTTCCCAAACATTTCTCAATTTTGTACAAACAAACAAGCAAAGAAAAATGTAGACTTGGGAGTCTTAAGCTGCCCCTGCTAGTGGGGATGTTTAAAAATAAACAGCCATAACTTAAAATATTTCAACTATGTCTGCGGGAAGTAAAGAGTTGAGCTTTTAAAAAAAAGTTTCTTTGGAATAAAAAGAGTTCCAAGCAACGCAACTCGAAAGCTTTCTCAAAGCTGGATAAAAAAATAAATTTCTTATCGTGTGTTTTTTTTTTCTTTGGTGTTCGGAAAGGTAATGATTTTTAACACTTCACGATAAGGGAGAAAAATCGCTCGGTGTGAAAACACTTTTGCGGGAAGGAGGAGGGGAAAAAAAAATCTGTCTGAATTTTCCCCCAAGTTGTAAAGTCAGCGGTGTATTTCGTGAAGTGTAAAGTAAAAAAAAAAAAAAATTACTTCTAATTTTATTCGCCTGCCGAGCAGGCCGTAAGATCTATTTTTTTCCCCCTAATTCGCGCGAAAAGCAACGATACGGAAAGAAAGAGTGGTACTACTTCGCTCATTGCAGAAGTTGAGTCTTTAGAGAGAGGAAGTCTCACGTTGGAAATTCTTCATTTTATTATGTTCTCTACTACAGCGTGCATTCCAGGCGTAACGTCTCGAGGCAGGCAGTCCTCGACTTACAAAGGTTCACTGAGCGACGGTTCGAAGTTACAAAGGCAACAGTGGAAAAAAAAGCGACATGACCATTTTTCAAACTTACGACTGTTACATGGTTGTGTGGTCATGTGAATAAAATCTGGATGCTTGGCAATTGACTCACAGTTATGACAGTTGCAGGGTCCCATGTGTCTGTGTGTGTGTCCTGGGATTGCCTTTTGCAACTTCTCACAAACCAGGTTCACTTAACAACCGTTACTCACTTAACAACTGCAGTGGTTCGCTTGATGCCTTTGGCAAGGAAAGTCATAAAATAGAGCAAAACTCTTTTAACATAACTTCATTCATAACTTCTAACAGTGGAATACACAGTGATTCTTGAAAGATTTTATAAAATTCTACAGGAAACCCGTCTGGACCTGGTGCCTTTCCATTATTTTGTTTCTTAAGTGCTTGGCTTAACTCCATCATTGTTATATTACTTTCTAGCATTTCTTCAATCTCTTTAGGTAGATGATGATACCTAAAACATGGTCAGAGGCTTACATTACACTTATTCCAAAAGAGGAGGCGGACCTACTGCAAATCAAGAATTATAGACCGATTTCTTTACTGAATGCAGATTATAAAATTTTTGCTTCAATTTTAGCAGAAAGACTTAAAAAGTACTTGAATAACTTTATCCACCCAGACCAAAATGGGTTTTTGCCAAAGCGACAAATCAGAGACAATATGAGAGTAATTCTGGACACCCTGGAATACTATGAGGCGCATCCTGAAAAGCAAATGGCTTTGATATTTTTAGATGCTCAAAAGGCATTTGATAACGTGAATTGGAGATTTATGTTACTTTTAATGGAACAGATGGCTTTGCTAGAAGATTTATTCAGGCAATAGAAGCAATTTATAATGAACAAACAGCTAAGGTAATGATGGAGGGAGAATTTACAGATCCTATTAATATAAGAAAAGGCACAAGACAAGGTTGTCCTCTTTCTCCCTTGATATTTGTATTGACTTTGGAAGTGTTGAATAGAAATATCAGAGAAGATAAAACTATAAAAGGAATGAAAATTAAAAAGGAAGAATTTAAACTACAAGCCTTTGCAGATGACCTAGTCTTTATCTTGGAAGACCCTATAGAAACAGCCTCGAAACTGTTGGAAAAGATAGAGGTCTATGGGGAGGTGGCTGGTCTGAAAATAAATAGAGATAAAACAAAGATTTTGTCAAAGAATATGTTGCTGAAACAAAGGGAAGAGTTGGCAGAACTGTTAAAAATTCAAGTTACAAAATAGAGCAAAACTCAATTAGCAGCTATCTCACGAAAATTTGAGCTTAGTTGTGGTCATAAGGTGAGGACCACCTGTATAGATAGTAAACTTTGACCTCTCAATATCAATGATGTGTGGAACACCCTGACTTACTAATTTCTAATCTTCTCCAAAACACTTGACATTTCACTGTAGGAGTAGTCCTCATTTAGCGACGGCCATGTAGCGACCATTCATAGTTAAAATGATGATCAAAAAGTAGTTTTCTGACCAATCCTCGCATTTGCGACCTTTTCAGGAAAGCACAGGAAAAAAAGCAAAACTGAGACTGTAAGCAGGGTTGCAGTCTCACTTAGCGACCGCTTCGCTTAACTATGGGCACTATATGAGGACTACCTGAAGTGCAGGTTTAAATATGACATGGGAAGCATCAATTTTTTTTAAAAAAAAAAGTGACTTTCCTAAAGATAAACCTCATCCATTCTGTCATGCCCCTATTGGAGACTGACTCCGACGGAGAGGAGGAACAGCCGACAGGGAGTGGGAATATAGCTCCGGAGGCTGTGGAGGAAACTGGGGAAGGGCACAGGCCGGCTGGGAAGTCAGAGGGAGACCCATGGCCCACCCCCTCTTCATCCTAGGGCACACAGGGAGGGGAGGATAAGGGAGAAACGTGAATGGTGTGGTCTACGGGGGAGGAAAGGGCCCTGATCCCCTGCATGGTCTGCAGCTGTGAGGACTGTTTATAAGGACAAACTGCGCATGGGCCAGTGCTGGAAGCAAAGCATGAAATAGTTCTAGTCTTTCATTGCTTATCTGAGTTCTGGTCCGGTGTGTGTATTTCGATATCTGTGGACGTCTTCAAGCCCTTCTCCTGCCTTGTCTCCTTAATTGCTTCATTCTGGTTTGTGCTGTTTTTTTCTATTTATAATTTATAGGTATTTTGAGTTTGAACGGCATTTCTTCCTTTTCGCAACTCTTTGTGGGGGACTTTTTTTCTCCAGTCAATGATAATTGGAGCTTTGAAGGCCACTGACTCATATCTATGACGGTCGAAGCGAGCCAAGGTCACGTGATCCCCTTTTGCGACCTTCTGACCGGCAAAGTCAATGGGGAAGCCGGATTCACTTAACAACCAGGTTACTAATTCAGCAAATGCAACGATTCACTTAGCAACCGCGGCAAGAGAAAGTCGTAAACTGGGGCAAGTTCACTTAACACATGTTTCACTTAGCAACCTCAATTTGGGACTCAATTGTGGTCATAATTTGAGGACTATCTCTCCTCTCCTCTATTCTTTAAGAGTTAAAACAGTGATCATTTGTCTCCAGGAGGGGCAGGCCTCCTATATAAACGGTCCAAAACACTGAAGACAGTCCAGCACTGAAGATCCAGGAAAAAAAAAAATAAGGTTGATGGAACAATTTTTGCAGTAATGAGCAGAGTGAAAAGATGGAAATCACCCCTTTGCTAAAACATCTCCGGGGATTTCATTCAGGGGTTTCCACATTCCCTCATCGTGCTTTTTATCGAACTTGTAGAACCGCTGAGGTGGATACTAATAGTTTGCACTTCCGTTCCTCCATCACTCCAATCAGAGTTGGACGGGACAATGGGCCTAGAAATATTAGTTGTGGCCTGGATCCAGACCCCGGGCCTTCTTCCGAATCGCCTTCTGGATTTTCTACGATACGCTTCCCGTTTGGGAAATGCCGCTCCTTTCCCGACGATGCACTTAAATGTCCTGCAGCCGAGAAGATTTTCTGTGGCTCCTTCCCAGCTAAGGTTGGGTCACTGTAACCTGCATACGTAACCATCCCTCTTTGTAAATTCTGATTTTTTACGAGTCTTGCACAGGTCTCCGACTGCTCCTTTCACCTGAATAGGTTAGGCTAGGGGGCAGCTAATTATCAGCTGAGCTGATTTTAAAAAATAAATTAAAAAAAACTAGGTTAACCTTAGTTTGGGTTGAGAAGGGAGGCAGAAGAGAATATTGTAGCTCGGGGTTGAACTGAAGGAGTCCTTGGCTGCTCTCTGAGCTCGGTGGTCTCCTTGCAGACGTTTCATCACCCAACTAGATAACATCATCAGTGCTATAGTAGCGGATGTGAGGTTTGTTTCCAGGGACGGGCTCTCTGCCCAGTTGCTGGATGGGCGTGGCCATGGTGGGCGTGGCCTAGTCAGCCTCCTGCACCATGGCGGGGTGGGTGGGTATGTTTTCGCCCTCCTCACGCTCCCTAGGCTTTCCTCGAATCTCCGGGAGGGCGAAAACAGCGTCCCCCGGACTCCGGAGGCCCTTCAGAGGCTGGAAACTTTTCCGGGCCCGTTTCTAACCTCCCCAACCCACCGCATGGGTCCTGGGATCCAAAAGAGGCCATGTGAGGACTCCGGAGAGGGGAGGGGCTGGCAAGAAGGGTGGGATTTACCGGTTCCCCAAACCGGTAATTAAAAACGATAAAATTAGACGCCGCTTCGTGTGAACCGGGGCGAACCGGTAGCTCCCCTGTTTGTATGCATTAGCTTGGTGGAGCTGCGGTTTTCTCTTTGGATGGTTCCTCGATGAGAGTATTCCTTTGGTTAATTGTTTTTCTGATTGTTTCCTTAGTAAATCCTTGATTAGGGTATTGTTTTCTGCTTGTTTGTTTGCCTGGAGCCAATCCCTGCTTATCTAGGTGTCGATTGCTAGAATGGAATAGGAGGAGGAGGAGGACTGTGGGGTCCTGGGTGCTCTGAGACGGCTGTTTCCTTGCAGGCATTTCATGACCCAAACTAGGTAATACCCTGTTTCTCCAACCATACGGCCTCCCCCAGTAGGAAGTCCCAGCATGTTTTATAGGCATGAAATGAAATTAAGCCCCTACCCCCCAAAATTAAGGCCTATATTAAAACATGCGAAATGGGGGGAAATGGCGGGGGGGCTTGCCGTTAGGAAGTACTTTTGTTGCACACCCTGATATGGTACTGCCTGCGTTGACCCCGATACGAAGTGCCCCACCAACGCTGAGGTCAACATCCAAGCCATCGCTGCTCGCCCACCCGAAGATGCAAGGGGCGGGGGGGGGGGAATTAAGTCACCCCCCAAAAGAGGGCCTAGCCATTTTTTCAGGGCTCAAAAAAAAAATAAGACCCAGCCTTATTATATGAGAAACACGGTATTATCAGTGCTAGGAGGAAGTGGGTTTTGCGGTGAGGAGAAAGAGGAGGAGGAGGAGGAGGGTGAGGACAACGACTGTAGATACTCCCTGGGTTGTTTTCTTGCCCATATCTCAGTACCCAATTAGATATTATCATCAGTGCTACAAGGGAATGTGGTTTGAGAACAGGAGGAAGAGGAGGAAGGATATTGTGGGGTCCTTGATACTCTCTGAGTTCTGAGATATGTATGTATGTATGTACGTACGTACGTACATACGTATGTATTTCAGCTTTCTTCGGGTATTTTCCCATGTCATTATAGTTGTGCTTTTAAAGTTGTAGCAACGTTTCGGCAGAATCTCATCTGCCATCATCAGGCTTCTGAATCATGTTTGTCTCTGAGTCAGATTTTTACAGTTGTAAAATATATATTTTCTTAAGTTTTCGCGGGTACTTACATGTATGTTATTCAGCTTTGTTCGGGTATTTTCTCACATCATGATAGTTGTGCTTTTAAAGTTGTAGCAACGTTTCGGCAGAATCTCATCTGCCATCATCAATCCAGAAGCCTGATGATGGCAGATGACATTCTGCCGAAAGGTTGCTACAACTTTAAAAGCACAACTATCATGATATATATAGAGAGAGAGCAAACTTTCCATGATCAAACTAGATAGCATCATCAGTGCTTTCTTGAAATTTCCTAGGATTTGAGGTCTGCCTATTTGGAAAATGGAAACTCTTCACAGGGTTGTAAAATTGAGCACTACCTACAGCAGCTATTGTCCTCAAATGTGGAAGGAAGATGAACAACCAACTGGCAAAAAAATGAACTTTGTCCAACAGAGATAAACGATTTTTAGAGATCTTTGCTATGAGACTTAAGGACAACAAAAGGTATTTGGGGAAAATCTTTATTCATTTGAGGCAGTGCCTGATTCTAACCGACTCTGGGCAGCTCAGAACAAGAGAATTACGTAAACAGAAAAGAAAAACATTTTTTTAAAAATTTAATCCAAACAATTACCATCTATATAAAAGCGAAATACCACTCAGGCATCATCACAAAATCTCCAGAACCGTAAAGCCTACAAACTGGAAATTTGGCACCTATGTTCCTCTTGGCTTCTAGGTGCTCGGTAAGACAGGATTTTTCAAAATGATCATCAGAGCATCAGTATTTCATATAATAATAATAATTATTATTATTAACACGCTCTGATGCTTAGGAGTTCTATTCCCCCTCCCCACTTGGAAAGAAATCTCTTCCAAATGCAAAACACAAGCAGAGGAGTTTCAGTTTTAGTTTCACAGCACCAAGCAGCTTTAGTACAGAACACTTAAGCTAAGCCACGCCCAGGCTCCTTGCTGTCTCCTCCTTGCTCACACAGCAAATACTCTTTCAGTTTCCAAACAGCCCTCGACTCTCTCACACACTGACAAGACACTAGCCAGATGAATACCGATGGATGCAGGTAGGCAGAATTTTTCCCTCTCCTTATTTTCCTCCCCCCAAAACTAAGCCTGTTCACATCGTTTCATAGCAAAGCACAGGTACAGAGCTAATATGACATAAATTTACAATCGAGCCATAAACTAATCAGAAGATGGACATCCATACAATAAAACAAAATAGGAAATAATCTTTCAGGCCAGCCTTTCAACAGGAAGTGATGGGAATCTGTGGGATATGTTGTTGTTTTTTTCCTCAGTCCAAAATTTCTTGCACAGGAGTTCTGCGTCCTAAATAAAAACTGCCCAGGGCAATTTGGAAACCGGACGCTTGTCTGGCCTCCCTGCAAGAAAGGTCAAAAATAGAAAAACTTCTCCCCACAAAAGCTATTTCAAGACACAGTTTGTGTGTGTGTGTGTGTGTGTGTGTGTGTGTGTGTGTGTGTGACTACCTCATTCTGCATTACTCAGAACTACAAACCAGGTGCATGCAAAGGAATGAAAATCCCCGCAAGCCAGTTTGGATTCAAACTCCTTTTGGGAGGGGGTGGGGAAATGCTATTTGTTTTTCTAGTCTTGTTAAATACATTTCAAAGTTGTACCAAATTAAGCAGGGGCCTTCAAACTGGACGGCTTTAAGGCTTGTGGACTTCAACTCCCAGAATTCCTCCTCCAGTCATGGTTAGCTCAGGAATCCTGGGAGCTGAAGTCCACAAGTCTTAAATTTGCCAAGTTTGAAGACCCTTGGATTGGATGGATGGATGGATGGACGACAGGCAGACGGACGAGAGAGAGAGAGAGAGAGAGAGAGAGAGAGAGAGAAAGAGAGAGAGAGGGAGGGGGAGAGGGAGATAGAAGATAAATACTGTAGATCAGGGGTCTTCAAACTTGACAGCTTTAAGGCTTATGGACTTCAGCTCCCAGAATTCCTCCTCCAGTCAGGTTAGCTCAGGAATTCTGGGAGTTGAAGTCCACAAGTCTTAAACTTGTCACATTTGAAGGCCTTTGGATTAGATAGATAGATAAATAGATAGATAAATGATAGAGATGAAGATAGAAGATATAGATAGATAGATAAGATAGATACTGTAGATCAGGGGTCTTCAAACTTGACAGCTTTAAGGCTTGTGGACTTCAACACCCAGAATTCCTCTTCCAGTCATGTTAGCCCAGGAATCCTGGGAGTTGAAGTCCACAAGCTTTAAAGCTGTCAAGTTTGAAGACAAAGGCTTTATTATACAGGAAGTCGTCACCTTAACAACCATGATGGAACCCAGAATCTATGTTGCTGAGTGAGATATTTGTTAAGTTGAATTTGGCCCCATTTTAAGAGTTTTCTTGCCACATTTGTTTAAACACATCGCTTAGGTTGTTAAATTGGTAACGTGGTCGTTAAGTAAATCAGGCCTCTCCCCCCCACACCCCACTGACTTTGCTTGTCACAAGGTTGCAAAAGGGGATGTGACCCCCGGGACGCTGCAACCGTCATAAATCTGAGTCAGCTGCCAAGCATCCTAATGTAAATCACATGACCATGGGGATGCTACAATGGTCACAGGCGTGAAAAATGGTCACAAATCACTTTTCTTTCAGTGCTGAGAAACCTTGGAGATCTTGTAGCCCAGAGGTCGCCAACCTTTTAGACCTCAGGGACCACCAAACTCATAATTTTAAATCCTGTGGACCAGAGACCCTGAGAAAATCCCCCAAAAAGTCTGCAGGAAAATTCCCCACCCTTTTTTCCTACCGATCGATCGTTCTTTATTTGGGATTGCAGGATATCGTCTCCAGCTCCGTTCTCGGTGGGAGGGGGAGACAGAGAGAGACTTTTGGCTTCATGCAAGGAAAACAGCAGAAGCTGCAGAAGTCTTTCTTTCTCTCCCTCAAACTCAGCCAGAAATGATTCTTTGCCGGCGCAGCCTCTTAGGAGCAGGAGGCCTTGCAGGGTCCCAAAGACTCATTTCTGGCGGAGTTTGGGGGAGAGAAAGAAAGACTTTGGCTGCTTTCCTTGCATGCAGCCAAAAGCAGAAGAAGAAAGAAGCGGAAAGAAGCAGCCCGGTGGCCAGGCCAGGTGTGTGGGTCGCATGGGGCAAGTTCCCCCCCTCCGCCCTTTCCCCCCTCCCCTCACTCCCTCGTGGTATTCACCATGCAAGCAACGCAAGCCTTGTGTTCCCGCGGGCCATGTGGGCAGCGCAGCCTTGTGCTCCCGAGCAGCCTGGATTAATTGCTTTGGGGGCGGGGGGACATTTCTCTGCGGACCACCAGTGGTCCCCGGCCCTCTGGTTGGCAACCATTGTTCTAGTTCAACCCACTGCTCCAGCATGAAATCCTACAGGGCATCTTGCTTGAGCAGGGCGTTGGACTAGTCCAGGGGTCTCCAACCTTGGCCCCCTTTAAGACTGGTGGACTTCAACTCCCAGAGTTCCTCAGCCAGTCCACAAGTCTTAAAATGGCTGAGGCTGGAGACCCCTGCTTTGCCGGCTGAGGGATTCTGGGAGTTGAAGTCCACAAGTCTTAAAATGGCCGAGGTTGAAGATGTCTGCTTTGCCGGCTGAGGGATTCTGGGAGTTGAAGTCCACAAGTCTTAAAATGGCCGAGGTTGGAGACCCCTGCTTTGCTGGCTGAGGAACTCTGGGAGTTGAAGTCCACCAGTCTTAAAGGGGCCAAGGTTGGAGACCCCTGGACGAGATGACGTCCAAGGTCCCTTCCAACTCTGATGAAGTTCTCTGTTCTATAAGAGGATATTCTCAAATGTTTTTAGAATACCTTAAGACACCATTCTAACATCTAATAATTCTAGTAATTAAATCTAATATCCAAGAGGACGTTCTGAGAGGGTATTCGAATGCAAGAGGATCACCTAATATCCCTTAATGCCCCTGACTATGTCCCAGTTAATTATTCATGGCCCCCCACTGCAAAATCAGCTCAAAAGTCCGTTTGATTCAGCATCCTGTTCTTATCCCCTAAGAGGTTCACCGGAAGATCGTAAAACGCAAGGAGCTTCGTCAACTGATGTTCCCCAGAACTATTGACTCCTGCCTCCCATTTTAGCCCAGTCAGAGGGATCCTTGGCTAAAATGGGATTGGGGGGTGGGTGGGGGAGAGAACAGCTGCATTGTCAGCTGGAAACCTCTGGAAAGATCCCAACCAGGTGTGAAATGTCAGAGTACCACTGCTATTGTGAGCACAAACACAGCACACAGAAGATTTAACAGTGGTTTACCTACAAGACAGCTATATATACAGATACATGGTAGGCAAATACTTGGCAATCAATCAGTGTTTTTTTACTCTGCATGGAAAATCACAGTGGAGACAGAACACAAGGATAGATAGGTTCACCCTCTCATGGCCTTATATATATACCAAAACAGCTTCTTAAAGTGGTAAAACCCTGTGGGACCCATCCTCCGTCTTAAAGTGGCAATAACCAGGCTGATTCATCCTCATTGCACCAGCCTTACAACAGCTGTTCGGCTGTTAAATCTCAATATCTTGACATAAAAGTTGAGGCCCTATGATGTTTTTCAGCAACTGAGATAGGCTACAGGTAGTCCTCGACTTACGACCACAATGGAGCCCCAAAGTTTGGTTGCTAAGTATGAGAGAGGTGTTAAGTCAGTTAAGTCAGAGAGAAAGAGAAGAGAGAGAGAAGAGAAAAAGGAGAAAGTGAAAGAGAGAGAGAAAGAGAGAGAAAGAGAGAGAGAGAAAGAGAGAGAGAGAAAGAGACAGAGAGAGAGAGAAAGAGAGAGAGAGAAAGAGAAAGAGAGAGAGATACAGAGAAAGAGAGAGAGAGAGAGGGAGAGATACAGAGAGAAAGAGAAAGAGAAAGAGAGAGAGATACAGAGAAAGAGAGAGAGAGAGA